>UYYA01004055.1:27199-182062 GCA_900624975.1 Angiostrongylus costaricensis | reverse complement strand
ATATATATATATATATATATATATATATATATATGTGCATAACATCCTGAATGAAATCCTATTCAAAGGTGGTCAACACAGATAAGGGAAAACCCGATCAAGAACTACTAGCTGTTTTTCGTAAGACTTAAAACTTATGCCGAATGCTACTTAGTTCCAAAAGCGCAGATTATTTCTCCATTACCAATGTGGAGATGTTCGAGAAGACAACGAGATCTAAGCTTGATCCACCTGCATCATCCCTAACTCAACTAGTAATAAATGTTAATTGAAGAAGAGCTTTGCAGGATGCTCCACACCCGTGCAAGATGGAAAAACGTATGAAGTGGTACAAAAAAAGAAAGAGTGTGAGGAAATGTTGCTGGGACTTGTGCGATTTCAATATTCCATAATCAACTCTGATTAAAGAAGATAGCAGCATTAAAACTTTCCACAATTATACGAACTTAATAATGGAACTGTTCACAACAACCTTTTCCTTTCTACGGTCCTCAGTAGCTGAAATCTCCGCTTAAGAAAAACCACGTGGAATTCTTTAATTCCTGGAGCTAGTTGTGATAGAAAGCATAAAAAAGGTACAGCTCCAGAACTCGTTAACATCACCGGCGGTTTCCTTAAAGCTGGAAGCCACAGTTTACACATCTTTCTCGCAAAAGGCATAACATTCTACTTTCAAAAGAAAAAATTTCACACCACTGAAGGACGTCGCGCGCGGTTGCCTTACCAAGAAAGGTGACCGAAAGGATCTTCATCACTATCGTTCGCAATGTTTGTCGAATTTACTGTACAGGATGTTTACGAAGGTTATTCTGTCGTGTATTTCAGCTATATTGGATGAGACACAATCAGCTGAACAAGCAGGATTCCGGCACAGATTCTGCCCACCTGGGCTATATCCAAACTGTATAACGGGTCGCAGGATAAAGTCACTCGATTTGGATGAAAAAGGCATTTGCATTGATGGAAAAACTTCACCTATGGTTACCAGTGAATCCCAGACGATGATAAATGAACTCAGAAAAGCGTTAAAATGATTGGACTATACACATATCGGAAGAAGATTCACTTTATGAAAAACCCAAGTTGCGATGCTAAATAGACTAAGCTCGATGGTTCTTTGATTACGGAGACGACGAAGTACGTGGACCTTGAGCGTTCGGGGAACATGGAAAGCAACAATAGCGAAGAAACAGGCGGAAGAAGAAGAGCAGCGTAGACCGCATTTGGGTCTCTCAGAGAAGCGACCGGCAAACTAAAGCTCCTGAAAATCTGAGCCTGCTTTTTTAATCCAAAGTGCTTCCTGTTCTCTGTTATGCAGCAATGACGTGGGGTGAGGGTGATGCTTGAACCAGGTCTAGAATGTTGCACACTATTCACAGAGCGCTTGTACAATGTGTTTCCGAATTATGATAACCACACACAATATCTATTTGGAATGCAAAGCTCTGATCTTCTACATTTACTTCGCGTTCGTGATCCAGGAAAAACACTTCGATATCAAAACATAAATGAGTCGCACATATGCTAAAAAACAGAAAACGGACGGAAATAACTGTAGACTCCATGACGATTCAGACATCTTCTAAGAACGTTGGGTAGACATGTTCATAACTAAAGTAAAACAACTGTGCCCGTCGATGCAGTCATTTTACAGACCACGATATGAAACTCGAACCTGCCAGCATACTCCAATCAAACCACCACCATGAACGACGATTGCAAGGCAAAGAGACGAATGGAAAATATGCTGGGGTCCACACAACTCGTTAATACTGGGTGTTCAAGTATCAAAACAGGTAGATATTTTATATATTTGGAGTTACCTCTTTGTACTCCCTCACGAATATATCGAAGTCCATCATCTACAATTATCCTTTGCGTCGATGTTGACTCGAATTCATACCATTTTCTGGCAATCGCCTTCATGACTGGATCGTTATCAACAACTGTGACGTTTAGCTTAAGTCGTTTATTGTTATCGAAATACTACAATTAAATAAAACTCGTTTAGTCGCACCTGAAGCTTGTCCATAGTGCTAAAATAGTTGTTGATAACACCACCACCTAAGCCGATGATGAGAATATTTTGTATCTCTGAAGAATCATATAGAAGGGCTCCACTGAAAAATGAACCGGCGATCATCAATCTAGCATAGGAGAGTCGCACTGTTGGCTTGTGTAGCCTCCATGTCTTACTGTTAAAAGTACTCCACGTGATCGCTGAAAATGATTTCTGCGCGCAACCATTTTTTGCTCATACAAAAGGTTTACTACTGACAAGAATCTTAATTACATCTTTTTGTTGAAAGGATAACAATGGTTTATTAACGCCCATTCTTATGAATATCCTTTCAGCGTTTTCAACCTCGAATTTGGAAAGAAGCTGCGTGCTACAGTGCTGAACCTTGATCGAGAGTAGGGGCTTCATGACGAAATACTAGTTATCTGAATTGGGCAGGTGTGCAAGCAGCAGTCTAGCAAAGCAACTAACAATGTCGGCCTCATCACCAACACGAGTTTGGCCCTAACATCGATTCATCAACGACTAACAACTTAAGAGAGACGTTTACCATTGAAGAAATGTGGATCAGTGGTGACTTTGGCAATCTTCGGCGTTTATTCACGCTCAGGTTACGATGAGGACGAGAGTGAAGAGTTCGACAAAGACTAGGAGAAGTTTTACGGAGACGATAAAACATTTTTTACTTTCATCATTGGGAAGCTTAACGCTTGGATTGGACCTAGAAGAACGATTGAAAATGTTGCATTACCACCCAAGAATTTGGTAGGAACGAAAAGGGAGGCCAATTCTTTGAACTTATCATGCGACTAGGACCATTTTTGGTTAATCACAATAGCAGAAGGTCTCCTCTCCACGTTGCATCGAGTCATCCAATAAGACGTACCATAACAGAGTTGACTACATTGTAGTAAATCGAAGGCTTTCTCCAGATGTCACAGTAGCCTTAGTGTTCTACACAGGATCGCCTCCTTCATGTAGCATTTTTGCGAAAAGAGAGAAAGCTGTGAAGTCTAGGAAGCGAAATCCAAAAATCACTGTAAACAGTGATTTCTTCACGTCACTAGTCTAATTTGGGAAAATGCCTACATTGACAACATTAAGAAATATACGACCAGCTTATTTACACTGCTCACATTAGCGTTGTAAAAGTTGAGAGTTCGATAGTCTCTCAAGAGACATCTGTGTGCGGAAGTACTAGACTTAATACTCCAAATGGAGTCGTGCGACAAGTAGACAATCGTTAGCTCACGTCTGATCTTGCAAAATACTGCAGACAGGCGATAAAAGAACATAATAAGATAAGAAGAAGAGTAGCAGTTATGGTCGAAGCGGCAGAGGCTGAGAAAAGCATTTACGATGTCAACCGAATCTTCGCCGATTATAAAACCAAGATGGTTTCAGTCCAGCACCAGTGCTGAACAGTTACAGCCACAAGAAAGGCGATGGAAAAAACAATTTGTAAATACTATTCGGATTTCTTCAATAGCTACGTCCTCTTGCACTCCAAAGAGATAACAGAGGATAAATATACGGTCCCACCGCTACTCTCTTCCCAAATACAACATACTACTTAGTCTGTGAAAATCAAACAACAGAAGGGATAAGATCCGGACACCTGGAGAACCATCAGACTTTCTACTGAGTCATCCTAAATAGGATAGACAAGACATGGACGATCCACGGCAATTTGAGCAATCGGGGTTCCAGAGAAGATTCAGTAAGATGGAAAACGACCACGCGATAACAATACTCAATAAAGGATGTCGAAAGGCCAGGGAACCGTTCCGAACCACTTCCATCAATTTGTGGACTTCCGACTCAGCTGACACAGAAGTCAAGGAAGTTCTGGGCAGCCGTGATATCCTTATTCAGCAAACAACAATTCTTAGTGAGCTACACAAAAATTACACTGTTAACATAACACCATCCCACAACGATATTAACACAGGCGTTAAAAGATGTTAGGAAAGGCTACACGATATAGTCAAAATTATTTGCTACCATCTTTTAGGACGTCATGGGAACCCTGCAATGAGACAACATGACAGTGAAAATCGATAGTCGGCAATTACACCATCTTCGCTTTGCTAATGACATCGTTCTTATAGCACCAAACAGTAAGGGTTGCGAAACCGTTGGTCTTTGACAAAATCCAAATAAGGCGATTTTCACGAAGAATAGATTGGTTACAAATGATCCTATTCACCCTCAACAAAATGAATATCTCCGAATGATCCAGGTAGGTCTTTCCAGGTTTGCAAATCAACATGATGAAAGGATTAACTTAATAGCAGAGCAGCAAGAAGCAAGCGTCTTGGGCATCTTTCAAAATCATTGAGGAATTGGTGAAAAAGACTAAGAACACGCGACTCGATGATTCCTTCTACAGTTCACATGATCAACTTTCTATTAACCTCGGCACTCGATTATAAATCTGCTGTTCTCCTTTTTACAGCAATCGTAAGATTGTTATTCAGCACGCGTTTATTTCCTCACAAATACAACACATACAACACAACGGTAGCTGACGTTTCGGAAGTGTCGTCTTCTTCAGAACCTGGAAGGGTATACTAACATGTAATTTAATAGGCCAAACGCTTCAATAACACAAACAGAAAGATTAAAATCTGAACAATAATTACACGATCACCGGGTTCTCGAAAACTCATCTTTTTTATCTGCTTTCCACCAAGGAAGAACAGCCACTTAGAGTCGCATATCGTTGATTACTGGGCCACCCCACATCAAAAATCAGTTCTGAGATAATCTAGGTGTGCTTTTATACGGATACACAAAAGTCTGCCCGTTTCGCCAATATATTCATTTCCGCAATTATTACAGGAGATCAGGTATATCGTACCTGAACTCGTGCAGTCACCGTCTCTGCCGTAAGGGCAAATTATGCAATTCGGTGTTTCACATAGATGGTCAAACAGGCGGTTACGAAATAACTGACGTCGTAAAGTATACGGTAGCATTTCAACTATCGCTACCGATTCCTCTCGGACTGCCCTTTTTAAGCGTCGTTTAATAGCTACGATTACTTCATCGCTAATAAAAGGCAACATAAGCGGAACTTTCTTTTGGCAAGCAGTCACTCTCCTTCTAAACTTATCTCGTGGGTTTACTATTTCGCAGCCATTGGAGATGGCTATTTGCCGAGCCAAGTCGTGCGACTCTTCCTTTAGCTCCCTGGTGGTCCACGCAGAGGTGGCTGTTCCAAACATGTTTCTCACAAGTGCCCTCTTTGTGTGTGAAGAGTAGGAAAAAAAAGAAATGAACGAAGATGTTTTTGTCACTTGGCTTTGGGTACCACTTTGTCATGTAAACGATACTTAATAGGTTTATTTGAACGCTAAAAAATGGAAGCCGGTTTTTCTCGGTTTCTCCCGGGTGAACTTTATGTACTCAGCCTACTCGTTCAATAATTCAAAGCATTTGTCCATCTCCTCCTGCGTAGAGAAGACGATAAAACAATCATCTACATATTTGCAGTAAAGTAGTGGCCGGAAAACGAGAACAGGGGCTTCTTTCTTAGACATAAACACAAGGGCAAGGCCTGGTGCCAGTCGCTGTCCCATTGCCAACCCCCTTATTTGCGCGAAATATTTTTCAGACCATCCGAAAATCGAGCAGTTTAGGCACTCCTTTAAGAGAGCCATAAGCTGCTGGATGGACAAGCCATGCATATTTATCCTTCCTTCATGTTCATCAAGAAGTTCGAAGACGGTTTGCATTGCGGAGTCATTCTATACTCTGGTGTACAACGCGGTAACGTCGAAAGACTCCATCACGTACGCGTTATTAGGAGACGTGTTACGTAGACGTTCTAGGAACACTTGGATGTTTGTGAGGTGAGCTGGCATGTGGTTAAGTAACTGGATAAGTATTAGGCTTAAAAACCAGATTATTCTATCTATTGGCTTGTCTACACAGCTGATGATGAGTCTAACCTTAAATGATGACGGATTGGTTGACGCAAGATCATTAGGCGATACCAACTTATATGTTTTAATAAGTAGGTATAGCACGGAACATGTTGGTTTATCGATTTTAAAGTGCGAAATAACCGATGATTTTACGCCTGCCACCTTTGCCACTTTGACCCACTAATTGTTTAGTTTCCGGTATTGAGTTTTGTATTCCCTTTCAGACGATGGGCGATAAAGGGTAACGTCACTAAGATGTTCCTCAGTTATCATAACATCTAGCTGGCGGGGAATAACTACGAACACTCTCCCCTTATCACTAACTGATAGCCTAATGGTCCTTGAATTTATTAAATCCCTAATTCCTTGCATGCCACACTTTTGTGCGACTGTAAGATTAGAGATAAATGTTCTATCGCAATAGTGATTAAGAGCGTTGAGAACACCATCCGAAAACAAGGGAAAGGAGATAGTGGTAGTGTCACCGCCTCTTTGCTTCCACCTCTATTTGATGTTTCTTGTTTGGCCTGATAGCGTAGTCGATCTTGAAGCTCATAAAGGTTGCATGCTATTCTACGCAGGATCGTTTTAGAAATGGGTTGTGATGGTGCAAAACTTGGGCCCAATTCTAATAGCAAGCACGCACTCTCAGGTATTGTTATGCCCCCAATCACGGTGACCCTAGATTTTCTTGGTGCATTATCAACCGTACTATGACTGCTAGCAAAATTCGTTTGTCTGTGATTTCATAAAGTCGAGACATGCGAATTAGTCAGTAGATTCTCAAACTTTCGCTGTTAGGTCAGTTTAGTATGAGGCCTAATAGAATTGCATAACACTGAAGAAGACAATACTGCCGAAACGCTAGCTACTATTGTATTGTATTGTGTTTTTCTATGGAAGTAAAGGTATGCTGAATAACAACCTAGCGATTGCTATAAAAAACAAAATAACGGATTCCTTCTACCTTCGAACACTCATGAGTAGCTTGGTCGTTATTTATCAAAATCAAAGGTCACTCGGCGTTGTAGAACACGCAGCCAAGAGAACGATGCTAGGAGTATTCCATACCACGCTTGTGAGAAAGGGAATACAACGTTATGACCAAGGTAAGCGACCAAAAATCGAAGAAATCATTCTTCACGTCAGATTATCGAAGATGAGATGGGCCGGAAACGTAATGCGTATGAAATACAACCAATCAATAGAGCCTTCACTACCTGGAGTGCGCAGACCTCAAATGCACAGCGGGAAAACCACAGCCGTGATAGTCACAGTTGTTAAGGAAATCATTAAAAAAGAGGTATGATGCTGAACGAGTTCCTAGAGCGAGTAGAACTTAAACGGATACTTTAGTACACTGCAGAGGGAAATGAAGGCTATTTGGTGCTCACTTGAGTTGCTCTACTATCAACAGGACGAGAGATGATAGAAAGCTCCATCCAATCTAGGTAAATTGGTGATTGTCTGTAGTGAAGGTCGACTAAAGCGTAGCAGACCTCTCTTAGGATCTCAGTGAAATCCCAATAGATGGGCATTCAGCGGAATTTACGAAGAAGATAGTATAATGAAATGATAAATCGACCCCATAAACGAATCTGAATATCTCCGTACATAACGGACGAATGCAATATGTGAAGTCGGATCATTTAAAAACAAGAAATAAGATTTATTTAAGGAAACAGGGTCCTATTACATTATAGCCTAATTGAAAGTGAGGCTTATCACCTTCTATGTAAAACTCATTTGCTCACGTTTAGGTGGAATTATACGGGCATCGGACAGTAAGAGTGGTTCTCCACTGCCTATACTGCGAAGACTCCGATATGCGAATAACCTATAAATAACCGTAAATAAAATCTCATCTAGTAATTGCAATGAAAAAACCTCTCGGTGTTGATCAATCCCTGAGGGATGCGCTATGCATTCTACTTAATTATGAATCGTTTGCGGCTGACTGAATGCACATCTGGCCTTTACAATGACTCGCGGTGGCCTACCGATGTATCGAGCCAGTGCTGCTATCCTCCCAGACAAGTTTGGTACCGATTTGCTCACCCCAAAGGGTTGGAGGACTTGGTGAGCCTGAGGCGCTGAGACCAGTTCCACTTGTTTGTTGCAGGGCGCCTCCGACCACTGCGGCACGCGCGCCTTTAGTATTTGTAGTAGCAAATGATTTGTACTTCACTCTTTGCAGATCTACTTCTATCGTTTAATAAGTTGCTCACATTGTCTTAATATACACAATTAGTGAAATAATTCACTTACCTCTCAGAAATCAGCTCATAGCGATCGATAATGTTGAAACACACACCAGTAACTCCACTACACATTGTGTCAATATGAAATAAAGAAATCTAAGCGTGGATAATATGAGAATGACTTATTAGGGTCATATTTTCTCTACGAAGTAGCAACGAAGGCTTACTGGAAGGAATTTAATTGCGCGAGTTTTTTAAAATAAAAGTATAAACCATAGTTGAAAAGAAGTTGAACCAAAAAAATGTAATAGAAATGTGGACTAACAATGCGACTTTGATATGAGAGAAGCTTCTCCAGGATAGCTTTCTCGGTTTTCGTTTCATTCATGAAAGGAGCGTAGGCGTACTGAACGTGGGAGTACGACGACGTAAAATGTACGTACCAAATCCACTAGAAGAAGTGTGCTTGCCAAAGTTAAACATGTTTGTTCAGAGAATTTCAGAAAATAATGCCCACCCCTAAGAGTGCACCAAACAATGCGAAAAATAGCAATAGTAGTCGATTGTACATTTTGTAATGAGCCGGAATTTCGTATTCGACGACCTACAGCGATGTCACAGCTGAACAAATTGACCAGTGGGAGTAATCCATATAACTATCGACCAACAAAAATGGATAATTTTTATCCTTAGAATGTTTATACAGCCTTTGAATTGTGCAGTTCACTTGTTATAAAGTTTCAAATATGAAAAATGGAATAGATTTATAGTGGTAAAAAAAGGATAAAGCTATCGGCGTTGATCAATCCCTGAGGGATATGCCATGTACTGGACTTCATTAAGAATCGCTTGAATGTAACTGAATGCATATCTGACCTTTACAACGTATCGCGGTATCCTACCGTTGCATCGAGCCAGAGCTGCTGTCTTCCCAGATATGTCTAGCACCAATTTGCCGACCTTAGATAGATGGAAGGCTTGGTGGGTGATGGGCCCGGCGATCGACTCCACGTGTGTGTTGCACGGAGCCTCCAACCACTTCACCATACTTAGAATGGTATTAATGATAATAATAGTTATCTATGATAGTGACATTATTAATATTAACGGAGACTACTGAAAAAAACGATTCAAACAACCTATTTGGTCCCATCATTAAAAAGTCTTCTATCAGCAGCTATTCAATTGAAATTAGCGACCTTGAATAAAGTCAATTCAACAATCCAGCGCAACCTCATGGAATTTACTGAAATTATAAGCTCTGCAATCTTCTTTTAGCGTTATCATCAAAAGATATTTATTTTACAGTTTAATGTACTGAGATATAGAAAGGCAACGGTGGGCATTTTAGATCGATTGGATACGGTTTTGTCTATACACTAGTCAACGAACAAGTTTATGCCTTCGGATACCGGACTACACGATTTAACTACACATTTTGTTGTCAACATAGGCTATCTCATAGTCTTAACTTTATCAAATCTTAAAAAATATTATAACCATCGAAGTGTGCAGATGTATGTAATTTCCTCTAAATACATTTGAAGATTGCTGGAAGACGATTCTAAGCAGCACTTATTATTTTAGGCGCGGAGTTTTTTTACAAACACGAAAAGAGTCCATAAAGAAGTTCACGCATAAATCTCATAAATATCATAAATCATAACAACAATGTAATAAATAAAAAGCAATAAATATCGTGTATAAATAAACCATTAATATCGGAACTCAATTTTGGACTATCGTTAACGCACCGTGTGCTTTTCATAAAGATGTGATTTATGTGACCGTTTGAAGATTAATTTGCTCCTGGATTTTCATTTCTTCCAGCATTTTATAAAACTAGGTGTTAGCGTTGTCTGCTCCTTTTAGAGCAATTCTAGTGACTCAGCATGAGCAAAGCCACGGTTTGACTCCGTCACCAATCAAACAAGTCAGCCTTCCATCTCTGTTTGGGAGATTCGTACCAGACTCATCTGCAATAGGCTATCTCTACACTTAAAAGGAAGTGATGATAACTGGTAATGAGGATCTGGAAATGCACTAATATAACCATCCAAAAATTCAGAAGGAATAGACTCGATCAGCATTTAGTGGGATTCAAAGTATCAAGAATCCTGAAGCAGCTGATGAATCGACCCAGCGGTAAACCTTCGTGGACGATAGGACAAGGAAATTAGTCGAACGTGAGATGTGTTGGAGTCTGCGAAATAAGTGTGGTGTCGGGTTCTGTAAAATACATTTGAAGGATCCTTAACATTGGCTTATGAATAACCCACAGAGCAATCTATAGCGAAGGTAAGTGAAAGTTAATACTGAAAACGATGTAGCGAAATTTATCGTATATGTGAAACTCCACACTTTTCCTCCATGTTCAATAACTAACTATCGACTTTTCGGTTTATTAAGAGTTTGCATTTGTCATATTCGAAGCTTCCAGGCGCAATATCATTTTTTATCGGCCATCATTATCATTTATCAATATCGGCCAGAAAATCTATTAGTTGAGAAACTGGTGGGATTTTGCTGGAATCCCTCTAAATCGATTTTGAAACATTACCGCCGCTTGAATTCGCATATTTAAGGGCTTCTTCCAGAACTTCAGTGAAGAATTTTCGGATTAAGACGGACGAAGTCTTATCCACAGAGGTGGAATTTTTCGGGAAATCTGAAAAATATGGAACTCGAAATCGAGCGTGAAAACACCTTAAAGCGCACAGCCGTAGTGCTACTATTTCATTAATGTATTCATTTAAAAAAGAGAATGGCGAAGAATGCGCCGAAGCCGTCCAGTGCTTAACGCAATTGGCTTCCATTGTTTTCAACATTCTCACGACTAGTAGCATTCATATGTGTCATAATGGTTTTGCGGAAGTGACGAGCGCGACATCCATAGGCTCCACTTACTTTCCGGTATTATCCCATACTTTTCGCTGTCAATTAAGAGCTTGTAGGACACAGATGTAGTGTAAAGGATTGTTTAGGAAAAGCCATATTCCGCGCTTAGAAATATGCAAAAACCAGTTTTCCAAACGAGTTCACTAACCAGAAATTTTTTTGCAAATGGACTGCTATAATCCTGATAGTTGTGTGTTTGTAAGATGACGTATACAGTAACGTGCAGTAAATAGTATCATGACTATCACGCATATCCACAGCACAATAGAACAAAGTCTTTTTTGCAGTTCACCTATGCTCACAATCCACGATCTTGCCTAGTTATAGTAAAATTTTTGTTTATCTTCAAAAACACGCTGCTCCACAAAGGCTTGAAATTAAGTATCGTCAACCCCGACCTTGGCGCCGTCGCGAGAAGGTTAAATAGCGTAAAATCTATTTGAAGAGGTTAAAATTTGCATATACTTCAAAGATCCCATATTAATATCATGCACAAATAGTCATATTCTGCGCATCAAGCTCTTTAGGGCATACATCATCAAACTTTATCCTCAACATAGACGACGAGTATCAGATGTAAATGATTAATGGTGACCATAAGTGAAACTACGAATATTCGAATCATAGCTGAGAAAAACACTGCAGTAAAACCATATCAATGTGCGTAGAATCGCCTTGTGACTTAAAAAGCACGTCTGCGTTTCCTGAAACGAATATAAGAAAGTGATATAGTAAGAGAAAGAACGAATAGAACAATTGGGCAAGACAAAAGAAAACTGAAAGCACATCGTAATCATTGAGATTTTTAGTAGAACATTTTTTCGAACAGTGACTAGAATTCCTTAATGTCGTCGCACGGATCCACTCCATCTGAATATTTCACACGTGCTTCTGCAGTTCTAATCGCAGCATCACGTGAACACATCGTTTCGATTTTTTTCTTCAGAGCTTTCTCTTCCTCTTTCATTTTTTCCTTCCACTGTCGTCGTTCTTCTTCAAATTTGGTCACTTCCAAACGCCTCTGCTCTTCCAAACGTCTAAATTCCTCTATCCGGCGCATGTGTTCTTCACGTCTTGCCTCCATCTCTTTTCTACGTTCATCGTCACGTCGTCTTTCTTCTTGTCTTCGCTGCTCTTCTTCTTTTCTTCTTTCTTCTTCTCTCAACTTAGCTTCTTCTCGTCTCCGTTCTTCCTCTTTTCTGCGTTCTTCTTCGTATCGACTCTCTTTTTCTTTCCGGATTTCTTCTTCTTCTTTCAAGCGTTGCTTTTCAATTTCCATTCGCTCCTCCTGTATTCGTCTTCGCTCCTCTTCTAACTTCCTCATTTCCTCCTCTTCCTTCAATTGCTGCTCTCTAAAACGAGCTTCCTCATTCCGCCGTTTTTCCTCCTCTTTCCTCAGTTGTTCTTCTCTAATACGGGCTTCTACTATTCTTTTTTCTTCATCTAGTCTTTTCCGCTTTTCCGCTTCTCTTAAACCTTCCTCCTCTACTCTTCTTCCCATGTCTAACCTTGTATATTTTTCTCTTTCTTGCTCTTCCAACTCTTGCTGTTTTGCCTCAGCGCTCTTTAGTGGTGCTTGAGGTCCTCTAGTTTCATGTTCTCGGGTTTCCGTATCTGTCATGTGAATCTCGCTGCGACTTTCTAAATGTGCCTCTGATTTAAAACTGCGAGTTTCGTTTTGTTCAAGAACATGTGAAGGTCTGGTAACTTCACCCATCTCCTTCCAAGCTTGCTCTTCGACCTTAGTCTTGTTGTAGGCAGTAGCTCCATTGACAACCACCTAAAATGCAGAAAACCATGTGAAATCAAGAAGATCAATAATGTGATAGTTCCGCCTAATTCTGAATAAAGAAGGCGATGTACTGGTTAGGTTTTGGAGATTTAAATTTAAGCAGAAATAGCATCCAATTTTCTTGTTTCCAACTTCACAATTTTAAAAGTTTTCCTTTGGCTAATCATGTAGAACTCTCCTATGATAACGCTCAGTTTAGAACACTTTTATGCTGCTTCGAATGGAACTCAATCCGAAAAAATCGTTTGGTTTCCTTTATGAGCTCAAATGATGGCAGTATGAAATTTCATAGTACAAGCAGCCAGGAAACCATTCTCAAATAGGCAGTGCAAAAAGGATTCAAAATCCTTCGTATCGGAAATCATGGTATTGCTAATAAAGGACGTTGATACCCATCGGCAGTTAACGTCGATCATTTAATTGTGTTATTCAGAGCTAAGCTTCTATGAACTACCTGGAAAACCGCTGAAAAACTCGATATCGAGAAAATAATAATGCTTCTCTTTTTCAAAAAAAAAACATCGTAAGGGTGAAAAAATGGAAAAAGAGCTCGAGATTGCCATCATGAATTCTGTATTCTCTTAACGCAACAAAAATGACCTTTTCTCAATCACATAATGATGTGCAATTATAGATGGATTCTGTACAAAAGTGAGCGATGTATATGAACGGAGATGAAGCTCACCAGCGCTTCGCAATCCTGAATCCACGCCAAAAGAAAGGATGAGTAGTGTTCAGTTTAATAGCCTGACTAATTTATCAAAACATTCTGAATTTTAAGATGCCTGGATTGTGCTAATGTATGTTCCTGATTATGATTGCTCGGCGGAAAGCATTTGGTCTTCTTGAGTGACTGCGATCGAATATATACGTACTCTAAACACACACTACGAGAATAGGGAATAGAACTCAGAGACTCAGCCTCGCCCATTATACGCATTAGACCTCTCACGAATCGTCTGCGACATATCCAAACACTTCGAAATTTACTTCCAAGAATAAATGCTCAACAACCATTGTTGCAAGTGATTTTGACTAAATCGTCGCTCCTATTGCTTTAGAAATCTGTACAACCGAAACACTCTAACTTATCCCTTATGGACGTGTATGGCGCAGTGGTCGGAGGAGCCATGCAACATACATGTGCCCATGGCCCACCAAGACTTCCATCCCTCCAGAGTCGGCACAGCGAATTGTTATCGAGTCATTGTAAAGGCCAGATATGCATTCAATCACCTCCACACAATGCTTAATGAAGTCGAATACATGGTGCATCCCTCAGGGATTGATCAACGTCGAAAGTTTTATCTTTTACCCTTTTATACCTCATTGACATAACAAGTTTGCAGATACTAATGATTCATAGTTCGCCGTCTATAGCCTGTTGTGGTTTTTGCACTAATCAAACATTGCTATTTATGAACGCTGGTCTTTCCTTTCACTGTTCTCAATTTAAAAAAAAAAACTAATCACATCTAAAGAAAAACTGAGCTTTTACTAATGCTCAGTTCGATTACCACTAAATCCGTAATATTCCCACTGATGAAAAAACTCAGAAGAATAATGGAAAGCCGTGAGTCGAGCTGTAAATTCAAAAACACTCTTCTTTGAAAGTTCTCTAACTCGAAAGGGCTCCTATATACTATAAGGCTCACTAGAGAAAAAAATTATTACGTAATGCTTCTAGTTTGTTTGTACTTTTCAACATGCTTTTATAGTTCCACAGTTAAAAGAAAAAATGCGAATAATAGTAACGAATTTGAGACAAAAAAAATTGAAAAAAGATATCTGCTATAAAAAGGGGCAAAAATGGTCGTATTCATGAGGCTTCGAATATTTCGAGTTGCTTTAATCAATTTCGTTGAGACGGATTAAGGTATAGATTTTGAGGGAAATATTTTCGTGACCTTCTCAACGGTTTACCGCCTCATCGTGGCTGGGAAGTGTTCCTGGGTATCGGGCTACGATTTAGAATGTGGGGATTCATCCTGCCAGCAGAGTCTCTCAGGTTGGGAACAAGTCCGGCATTTCCAACAGGAAGCCAGCTAAGAGTAAACCAGTACAAGGATCCACTACCGTCTTGTTATCAAAGTCGCATGGTGGCAAATCTCCCTCTGATCCACGTGGGCTGGCACTACCCATCGTGGTGACGACCTTGAGCAGACTTTGGCCAGGCTGTCCTCGGGATTCCTGGGAACCACAATGGTTTAACCAACAAATCTCCATAAAATGGTGTTTATGCTGGCGCCTGCACAACCAGTGATGACGGGCTGTTCAAGTATCATGTAACAAGTATTTTTCGTGATGCTATTCTGTTCTTCTCAAGCTTCTATATAACATCACTACTATTTGCAAAAGTCCGGACGCAGGTGAGTGTAATGGGGAGCGACCACACCATGTCGGCCATTGGTTTTGCTTGCCTCTCAGCTAGTTCTATCGATCAGTGCCATCAACAATCACCCGTCAGCGGGATTGATCTAGGGAGCTCAAATGGGCAACGAAACCAATTAACCTAAGGCTGTAGTCGAAATCGCAATGTGACGGGTGACTGTTGATGGTACTGTTAGATAGAAAACTAGCTGAGAAACAGGCGAAAGGGATGACCCATACGGTGTGATGGTGAACGCTTTAGTCCCCCGAAAGGACAATAGCGCGTTCGTTCTCCAACACATACACCTGCGGTCCGGAGTTTTGCAAATATCTCACCATCTCTTAATAACTCGAAAGACCGACTTTCTATAAACCTCGGCATAGATAGTTGATATATTTATTTATGTGATCTTATAAACTGATCTTCTTAAGCTGACGCGAGGTTGGTACAGATCTTCGTTGTCGTCGTCGTTGTTTTTGATGTTATTGATCGATGGCTGACATTTCGGCGACTTCGCCTACCTCAGAGCCTGGACCTACTTTATGTTAGAATACTTTTTATTATTCGGTGGAAAAGAATGTTAAAGTATTAATGAAGATCAAACTTTCAAATAGACGCCATATTGAACAGAAAGGCCACTCACCGTGATGTTCCGTGCGGGACTGGCCCACACGTAGTTCACGTGGAGTCGTGAGCAAGACACGCCCCCGGGTCAAAATATAATTTTGAAATAGGGCGCCAGGTCATGCGTGATAGTGAGGCATTCATCCTTCCGGTTCATCTTTGGATTTTTGAAATTTATCCATCAAAAACATCAACGCGCAAAACTCTTCTGAGGCGTCTTGAACCGGAAGGACGAATGCCTCACTATCACGCGTGACCTGGCGCCCTATTTCAAAATGATATTTTTACCTTGGGGCGTGTCTTGCTCGCGACTCCTCCACGTGAACTACGTGTGGGCCAGTCCCGCACGGAACATCACTGTGAGTGGCCTCTCTGTTCAATATGGCGTCTATTTGAAAGTGTGATTTTCATTAATACTTTAACATTCTTTTCCACCGAATAATAAAAAGTATTCTAACATAAAGTACGTCCAGGCTCTGAGGAAGGCGAAGTCGCCGAAACGTCAGCCATCGATCAATAACATCAAAAACAGCGACAACGACAACGAAGATCTGTACCAACCTCGCGTCAGCTTAAGAAGATCAGTTTATAAGATCACATAAATAAATATATCTCACCATCGTTGTGATTGTATCACACGTAACACCCTGCAGTGAAAAATCCTATTAGGCGATAAATAAAAAGTAAACATCAGCACTATTCTTTTTATCGAAACTGTTAAGTCTCCATCTTTCCATTGATTTCTATTGAATTTAATAGAAATTGCTTGTGGACTTACTCGCTCGTAGTAGTCACGATATGCCACGTAGTGAGGAATGCATTGAATGATTTGCTCCTGTAATGTGGTTTTACCATAGTAGTAAGGATGCTGATGTTGGTGATGATGACGAAGATGATGATAGTGGTGATGACGGTGAGGATGATGAATTAATACACGTCTTTCAAACTGTTGAACTGGGGCGTCTAGAACAATTGCTCGTTAAGAATTTTCTGTTCCTTTTTGTAATAGAAGAGGAATAAGAAAATAAAGAAAGCATGTCTAGTGGGAAAACTTAGGAGGCATAACCTACTCCTAAAGCTTTTATATTTTTTTAAGCATATGAGGCATATGAAAAAAGAAAAAGAAAAAAATAGGAAGCAAATGGAGGGTATTCTATGCGGAATGTCTATCCATGCAGTCGTGCAACTCCTGTATTCATTTTATACTGCCCTATTTTTATTTAATTTACTATGAATCGTTATTTGATAGTTTACAGGACGACTTTCTATTAATCTTCGCATTGGTCAATAATTTAGTACTTTCTCGATGGGTATTCACGAGGTTTTTAACGCCATATTTATTTCACGATGACTAACGTTTCTACGGATCTGGTCTTCCTTCGACCCTTTAGAAAGGTCAAGTTGACGTGCAGTTTACTCAACCGAATTTTTCTACAGCTCCTATAGAGAAGGCTGAAACTTAGATTTTATTCGAATTGGAAACGGTTTCATCATACACTCACCGCCTGGCATGAAGAGGAAACGCGAGAGAGCTACATTGTTAACTCACGTAAACTCCAAGCGACTGGTCTCTAATGATAAATTTAAATCTACGAATCTATGAGTTTTTGAAGTGTTTGCCTTCAGTGCGGTTGGAATTTAGGTTTTGGGCTTCTCAGTTGTGGTTATGGAGATATTTAGCTGACTGGATCGCGCATCGACTTGACCTTTCCATGCGCTGAAGAACGAAAAATTCGCCGAAACGTGAACCATTGTGAATAATTACGTTAGTGACAAACTCGTGTGTGTTTAGCAACAAAACAGTAGATTATCACAAAGCCGTTCTAGCAGTTTCATTTCGACTGTACCAGCCATGAATGACGCAGACTTCTTGAAAGGTGCTTCTGGTATCTGTCTTTCACTATTGGTTTCCTCGCCGCCACTTCGATAGATCGATATGTAGTAGTTTCCAGTATAACGGACTAGTTACGAAAATGTAGTAAAACCCATTTAATCGAAATGATTATATATAAAGAACGCTATTTATCGGCCTTTTGTGACTGTATGTCCTGGCACATCCCACTTGGTAATGCTTCGTTTTGATGAGAGTTGTTTGCATATGCTATGTATTCCATTCCTAGTTAGTCAGTCCATTAGAACAGTACACTTCCACTTATTTCTAACGTTAGTCTTTGTTCTTAAGTGGCAGTTTCGTACGTGGATAATTCAGGTTACTCATTGGTTTATTTATTATATATGTCTGTATAAAGGTTTAATAACTAAATCTTGAGATACAGCCACGACGATGCAGAGATATTCGCAAAACTTAGCCCGCGGGCCAGATCGAACCACGATTTCCCATTTCCCTTGCCGGCGGCTCGCACTATGACACACTACACCACGGAAACCCTTGCTCGGCGTTTCTCTCAGCTTAAACCTTAAGGTTTGGTGCTGTCGCAACACTTTCCAACACAGTCATTCTTACGACTACGCGTACTTTGCGAAATGTTGTCCTGGTGAGTAACGGTAGTATTAGCGACATTTTTATATTAGTATTAGCGGCATTCACATTTTTGCGTTGAGTTAGAATTCGTTTTCTAGATATCTCAGCAAATTATCTTTTTCCAGTGTGCTGCATCGACTAGGATGATGAATAATGGTTCAAACTAAAATGAGAGACACTTCGAAACATTTTATGCCATCACAAGAAATAAGTAGTGAAATTTCTGTGACGCATTTTAGTTAGAAGATGAACGCTGACCTTTTGTAAGCAGCTCAATATCACCCATGTGAAACGTTTTCTTCGAAAAATTTCCCTCCATGATGAATTCAGGTGGGATCGTACGGATGAAGAAGTGCTTAAATAGAAAGGGGCTTAGAAAAAATAAGCAACGTAACTTGAAACTTTTTTTAGGATTTACCTTCTTATTCAGTCCTTCATAGCCGCAGTTATGTTCAATATAAATGTACGGTTCAATAGCACTGATCTGAAAGCTGGTGAAAGAACAAAATTTAGGAGCTGTGCTTATTTTACAGGCCAATTTAGTAGTGCATAGATGTGTCGGTTCAAAAACCATTAATGCTGCAACATTGCTATGCATTTAAAATGTCATAGTCACATGTATTATCTAAAATCTCATACAATCACCAAGGGTTCAACAAGGTGGCTCGTCAAGATCTAGCGAAGGCACATGGATTTTCATTCGAGTACTTATCGTACTTTTTCAAATTTGATCGAAAGCTATTTTTTTGCGAAGAAGAGCGAAAATCTGCTCATCACTAGGTGAGAATCTTTTGATTAAATTGACGTGATTTCTACAGTCTGCACACATGAAGACACACCAATGCTGCATGCATGCATACCTACGCACAAACAGTATTTATCATTTCTGCTCCGCATCGAAAGAAGAGCCAGTCTGTGTACCCACCTGCGCTTTAGGTTAAGTCCTCTCATACTTACTTCAGTTCTGTCTTTATAGAACATTCCGTGAAAGAGAGGATAAATAAAGCGCACTGTGCCAATCTACTTCCTAATTTCCCAGTAATGAATCACGCATTCAACTCCACTGAGAATCGCAGAGGTGAGTCAGTGAATATTTCGCCTGTATAGTGTCTTAGGGAAGGCTACTAATAAATGAAGTCAGTGTCCTTATCATGCCTGACAAGTTTTCTACCAAATTGCTGATCTCGGCTAATGACGGGTTTGATTAAACCGAGACGCGGAAACTAACGAGCCACGATCACGAATCGAAGAATACCGTAGTCGAATGGACTCGAATCGAGTAGAGTACAGCTATTTGATTAAAATGATTTCACCGCGCAGTGTCCGTTTATACAGAATTGTATTTTAAATTGATATTAATAAGCACGTGTGATATGCTGGTTTTTGATCATCGAGGCCAAATTTGAGCAAAAACAGATGCTGAGAGTAGGGCAAATTTAAAGGCAAAAGGTTAATTTTTCAAGAGATGAACGTGACTGACTCCCCGTCTCAACCACTTCACTGCTACTTAATGGAGGTCTCGCAACGTGGTTGGTTCCCCTACGCTTTTGCTTCATACAAATGGTGGAAACAATTTTCGAAGAAAGTGGTTGTAAAATTGAGCTTCTATAGAGGCTTATCATTAATGCCAATACTATTGTTGTTTGTCTGGCAAAACGCCGAAATTTTTAGCCGAATGAAAATTTATCTAGCAACCTCGTGTATACTGAGCAATCCAGAGAGATATTGCTATTTGTATTCACTACATTCTCATTATCATTAACACTTTTTACACGACCCCTCTTCATATCTGTTTCGCGAATACCAACGGTTCTTGCAATTGATTTGTTTCCCCGCATCCATCGCCCACGAAGCTCTTCAAACTTTTGCGTGCGGTCTCGGCTACTTGTTAAGTGTTTTCATCTACTACAAATATTGTTGGATGCTGGTCGAATCGATTCATGCTAGAAACATTGGGAATATGTGCTGAAGATAGTGAAAAACAAGTCTGGTATCAATTTCTACACGCCGGACTAATAAGAGGTTTGGCGGGTTCACGGCTGGTCGAACAAGTGCCTGGGCAGCTTGGGCGGCCCGCGCTAGGAACGGGGTCACTAACACTGCGCTGCTTGCGTCCTTATTATCATTATTTTTTTATCAATTCTTCTGTAACGTTATGGGAAGATGGTTATCACCTAACCAAAGTATAACTCAAAAAACCGACTTTCTATGAACATAGGCATAGATAATTGATATATTAATTTATATGATCGTATAAACTGATCTTCTTTAGCTGATGCGAGGCTGGTATATGTCTTCGTTGTCGTTGTCGTTGTTGTTGGTAACTGCCACGACCGAGGAAAAAGGAAAGTGTGAAGGAAAAAAAGTGGAGTGGGAAAAAAAGTGGAGTACCACTCGTAACACCACGGCTCTGAGGAAGGCGAAATCGCCGAAACGTCAGCCATCGACAAACAACACCAACAACAACGACAACGATAACGAAGACCTATACCAACCTCGCATCAGCTAAAGAAGATCAGTTTAAACGATCATATAAATAAATAACCAAAGTATGCCTTCAAAATGAGTGTCCCGAAACCATCGAAATACTCCGAGAACACGTACCGTACCAGTAACGAGTGATCGAACGATTGGATTGCTTTGAAAAAGCATGCCTAGTGCTGGAAGTTCCTGTCAAAACACTGCTCTGCCGACGAAATTGTTGTCTTTCTCAGAACAGCTAATGAAGCAGAGGTGATAGCTGGCGCAATTTGCACGTAACAAGTTTTCTCGACAAGAACGGAGGCCATGAAAAAATACGAACATGAGTGGGAATGGCACCCGATGGAGGAACGACAAAGCACGAGTTCATTAGGGTCAATTGAAAAAGCCATTGATTAATTAACAGAGTTAAAAATGTGTTCCAATTTTTTTATTAGAAGCTCTCCTTGTGCACTGCATTTCGGGAGGACCATGATTATCTCTTCAACGAAATCGGCAGTTTTGCCTTACACTTAACGAACGCTTTAATAAGTTTCTCCTATGGTGGCGATGTGAACCTTCGGGCGCTTAATTTTATAGAACACTTTGCTTAACGAACGTGGCGGAGCGAAACAAAATAGACGGAACTATGGACACTTTCGAAAAGATAGCTTATGCAGGTATCCAGTTTAGTACTTCCACAATAGAGCACTTTTAATATTTTAATTTTAGGGCTTTCATGCATACCTCAGTTGTGTATCCTCGAACACAAAACACTCCTAACTCATCGGCCGTTGTTGAACCCAGTAAATCGTCACTGTCCATGACTGGAACTGAAATGGAAATTCTCATAAAACTCAGAATAACAAGTTTTGTGAACTCTTCACTATTGCGTGATTACAGAAATGCGGTGTGTTCTTGTCCACCACACAATCTTGTAAAGTTCTGAGCAACTCGGTTTTCGCCATTGCTATAGCGTACTAACACTGACCTATTCGTTGCCTCTACGGGTTTACAGGCTTACTGTATATTAATCATCTGTGGAAAGAAAATTCAAATTGAACTTACTGATGTCTTCATCGTAAAGCTGTACAAAAGCCCCGGGTTGACGTATACCTCGGCAATTCACGATCCCTTTCACAGCTACACTTTGTTCTCGAAATGTTCCGAACACTAATAGAGGTAATGAAAGCAAACAACTAACACTAATCTGACATATCGCCATACCTGCAAGTTGTTCTGTAGGCTTTGAAATCGTTTTCGACGAAGCTTCTAGTAAATATTTATAATTGAAAATCTTTACTATTGATCTAAATGTGACACTACGGAGTTTAGTTCAATACTACGATTCAGGCTTTTCACAAACTCAGTCCCTACTAATAAGTCATTAAGGGCTTTCCTTTTAATATAGATAAGAAACGAAACTGAAATAAATGGAATGGAAGACATTGTAGACATGAGCAGTGTCAAGACATGGAATACGAATAAGACGATTGCCAATAGGCGACGAGTCATCAGTTTCTATACACGACAGTGCCGACGGAACATCCAGGAATTCGACATTTTAGTGTCTACAAAAGAGTACAGAGCAGTAAAAATCCACATAACGACGACTAATTTCAATATTAGTAAAACTGTAGAAATAGTTTACTAAAAATTAAAGAACTATTCACAAGCTTATCTCTTATAAACGACACCTAATAAGTGACAAAGTAGTGACTGCAAACACTGAATCGTAGATGAAAAGCACTATACGGAAATATAGACGATTAAAAATTCACCTAGAAAAATGTCATCAGACATGAGCAAAATGTTTGGACTGGATTTCATCGAGATATCATTGCTTAAAGACCAATTTACCGACAAACTTTTCACATTCTCCTCTCAACATATCGATATGTGAAGTGGTAAAAAGGATAAAGCTCTCGGCGGTGATCAATCCGTGAGGAATACGCCATGTATTCGACTTCATTAAGCATCGTTTGGAGGCGGCTGAGTGCATAACTAACCTTTAAAATAACTCGCGGTGGCCTACCGTTGTATCGACCCAGCGCCGCTATCCTCCCAGACAAGTTTGGTCTCAATTTGCCGACCCCGGAGGAATGGAAGGCTTGGTGGACCATAGCCGGAGAGATCGATTCCGCGTGTGTGTTGCAGGGCGTTTCCGATCACTGTGCCATGCGCAACTTTAGTACTGACAAGTAGTGAAAAAGTTAATCTGATAAGATTACATGATTGTTCCTTTTTGCTACTCAGAAATTCCATTTTACGGGCGCTCAGAAACACAGGGTTATAAAACTGAAAAAGACAATAATTCTTCCAGTTTTTTGTTTTCAGGTGATTTCTTCGTCTCATTTCTTTCTTCGTTCGAATAAATTCTGAGAAGACGCTGGCTCTTTCTAGATATACGCTGTCTAACGTTGGAAAAAGCTGTTCGCCAGCAACGAATCATGCAGTCCTCTAGAAATGGCGGGATACTGCAAGGAATACGTTATTATAGGCTGAATAGAAGTCACTTTCACATTTGTCTAGTATTGCCTAGTTTTTATCATCAGCAGTATTTCATGTGCAAGAGTTCAGAAAAGAAACTTAGTACATTAGAAATTTTTCTTTCAAATTTTTGTGCATTCTGTTGTTTCATCCATTTTTGAATACTCTTAAAGTTCATTGTTTTAAAGAATCGCCGATGCGGTAAGATGCGACCACTGGTTACTGCTGACTTACTCTCCAAACTCTAAACTACTCCTACTAAACTCTAAACTATTCTAAACTCTACTCTCTAAACTGGTCATAGATTATCAGATTTTCTTTTTAATTCTAGCAGAACGTTCATAGGCGTCAAAAATAATTTCATTTTCCTCCTTACAAAAAAAGCATCATTCGCAGTTTCGTTAAGTATTGCAAGCAATCTCCTTTGTGAACTCAGCATTGATTCACCAATATCCTCTCAACTAATCATTTCTATTTATGGACACAAAAATGAAATTAACAGTTTTTTATCGAAAATAAACTTTTCAGTGTAGAAGAGTTGTCTCAAAGTTCCTTCTTTTCAAGAGATAACCATCGTTGTTTTTGAGAAAATGGAAAATTAGTTTGGGCTGCTGCAGACTGTCGCATTCAATTTTGTGCGTACTGACTTACCACGTCTTGCGTCTCAGGTCCTCTTTCTAAATCCAGAGACAATTTCCTTACAGATTGAGGATAATAAGCTGCAATAAACTAGACAATAAAATTCTGCAGTTATTAGTTTTCAGTTTTCTTTCCTTTGTAATTTTTTTCCACTTGATGCACATAGTTACACTTTAAAAGCGATAAGTGTTTTCTGAGGTTACCTGAATACATTGTGGCAGTGGATAATTCAATCGATATTGGACTTTCTACTATTGAAATTACAATTCTTTAACATACTTTCGTATATTACATATAAATAGAATTTCCTAGACAAGTCAATCATTGTTTCATTCCGTGCAAGATGAAATAAGATGGAACATGCTGAGTTTAACGGATATCACATTGTGGGTGAAAAAGGCTTATTGACAATAATCAGCAAGTGGTTTATACATCTAGTAGAATCAACTAAGCGAAGGTGTTGGATAATCCCTTCAGAAAGCCTGGCGAAAGATAAGCTTAGGCCATGGATGAGCTCAGCTCGCATGACGATGTGCTTAGAAAGTTTCTAACTCAGTGACGAGGTTTGTTTCATTCTCACATCTTCCCATAGGTAAGCCTGAAGATGATTTTACATGCTTCAAATGTCGCGTGCTCTCAATTTATCACCTTACCACTTTCAACCACTTTCAGTTCTTCAAATTTCCTTTCTTTAAGCTGAATGTTGCTCGAAATGGCCGTTGACTCAGTCTTTTCCTGCATTGTTACGAAACGCAATGTATCGAACGAAGACAAGACTAAATTTCTGTCACAGTAAAAGTAGAAGAGTTTACGAAAACTAGTAGACAAAGTCGTAAAATTCTAAACAGACTTGTTTACAAGAGAAAAAGAAAACAAAAAAGTAACTACGAACTATGAAGCGATTATTAGTCAACCACCTGCTTAATTAAAACGTCCGTGATAGATAGAAATACTTTTTTAAGTCGCACGAAGAAATGTCTGCTAAATTTAGGCCAAAACGAAGCCGAACCTAAAAGTTTGCTTAGCATTGTTCAAGAGCTTTTTGTCTACTGGAAGTATTACATGAGGAAATTGTCCAGAAAAACGACAATCATGAGGAGAAAAAGAAGGACAAGTTTTAAAAGGGAACGAAGTTCTAGGAGAAAGACCATAGCATTAAGTTACTTATGAATATGCTAAGCCTCTGCTACTAAAGAGTGTTCTATGTTGTAGTTATCCCAAGTATTTTGTCTTTAAATTATTTTGCTCTTACGAGTTATCGTTGGTGAGCTGATTAGACGCGTGGTTCACTCGGCTTTTGACCACTGATGGCTGCCACTTTTGAGTACTACGTCTTCTTCATAGCCTACACTTATCCAGCTTAATTACTGTTACCGATATGTCAGCAGTGGCGCTTTCTACGCATCTCTTAAGAGTGGAAGAAGGTAAAGTTGCCGCAACACCAGCCATCAAAAAACAAAAATCTTAAGAAACTCGTATAAAAAAGTCAAAGACATTTCTTAGGGGCGAGTTAAGTTGACAATTAATGTCAAAGTTGACTGGATATTGGTCTTCAAAATTTTTTCTATACTTTTTTACTCGTCTATTACTTTGAGCATCATTTTCTTTTCCAATTCGAAGCGCTTTATGGCAACACAGCAAACATCCCTCTGTTCTGTACAACTTGTTTTACTGCTATGTGGCGAAGATCTCTGAGCATTCTAGTAAGGCTCTTAAGAAATTTCATGTCACGCAAAGCACTACTGAAAATCCTGCTAGACGAGAAAAAGGCTATTGCTTAAGTCGCAGTTGAATCGGCACTCGAACCCCACTTTATAAATGGTAGACGGTTGAAGTATAATTCATGGAATGGACGAAGTAGTGAGGTCTGCACGACATGAGGAGCATAACCAACCAATTATTTAAGAAGCAAGTAGAAACAACACGAGCCCGCTTCAAAAAGAGGTCGGTACACATTGGCTAAAATATCGATGTGCGGTACTTGTCGTTTATATTGAAGCAGTAGTAAAAATAAAAATAAAGCATAAAGCTCTCAGAGTTGATCAATCCCTGAGAGATGCGCCATGCATTCGACTTCAATAAGCATCGTTTCGAGGTGATTGAATGGATATCTGGCCTTTATAATGACTCGCCGTGTCCTACCGATGTATCGAGCCAGTACTGCTATCCTCCCGGACGAGTCTCGTACCAATTTTCCGACTCCAAATCCATGCAAGGCTTGGTGGGCTGTGGGCACAAGGATCGATTCCACGTGTGTGTTGCACAGCGCCTCCGACCACTCCGCCACACTCGCTGGAACAGTAATGGTCCTTTAAAACTATGGAATCGTAATAGTTTTGCTACAATAGGATAGATGAGCATAAACGCATCGTTTTCCGTTGACGCAAAAAAGCTTGAGAACGATGGAGTTTTAGTGATTTGAGATAATTTGAAAAATACCTGAGACTGAACTCGGCTGACGGAAGACTGTCGTTTCAACTGCTTAAGTAGAAGGAAATCATTTCCACTTCTCCGATAGCTAATAATTCCTAATGTTTTTATTCTTGTGCGGCTGGTCATTCAATTGATGTTTGCTTACTCATTTCTCTCGACGTACAACAATGATCATGAAAACCTACTGCATCTGTGGCACGTCACCTGCACAATATATATGTAAATGCATGAGCTGTTTCTAAACAGATCTCATTACGAAAACATGAGATTGAATCCTTTTTTATCTACGTAAAGCGTCGAAAAGATCACTTCAGTTTTTCTGAAAATGTACGTACCGGGATTCTAGGTAAGGTGTTAGTGCTTCTCATTGTCACTTTGTTATTTGTAAAGCGAAGTTTTGTGATTGTATGCTGAAAATTCCTTCATTTTATCAAAGGATGAGAAAGGATAGACCGTTCAGCTTTGACTCATCTTCTAAGAGTACGGTTCGAATTTAACACAATTCGTTAATGTTACAGAGGTGAACAAATGCATAGTTAACCTGCATAAGGATCTGTAGAAGCCTATCCATCTGTAAAGTCGGCTTATTACAGGATGCAAGACAGTTCTTGAATTGGGGTCACTTCGGCGATGATATAATTCAATATAGAAGGATAGCGCTGGATTATACATTTCTTGTGGTTACGGTCTTGTTGCATGCATTTCATTCTTGTGATCCTGTACTTCACTCTGTTTCACTCGATACGACGACTACGAATGCAAATATCACAGAAACACGCAAATGCCGTAAGCACTGAGCTTGTCTTATCGCTGCTCTGGTGAAAGCGAGGCATAACAAAAATTTGACTGAATCTCGTGTAATTTGAGCAATAAACGCGAGCATATTATTCATTCTGAAGTCAGTCAAAACCGATTTCAAAGCATTACGGCTGTTCTATTTTCGCACAAATGAATAAAGGAGATGGCTCACCGTTGGTTATTCACGTTTGATATACACTTTATACCTGAAAAATGTCTAGGTCTCTAAGACATATTTCATGATTTACTTGCTATTTATATTGATGGCGAGAATCAGTACTGGTTGAGTGTCGACTAATGTGTTAGATTAACGGGGTAGCATCCACTGAAACCTTATGTGTGGCAAGTGGAACCAGGATATTTGGAGCGACCCGCTGCTTCTGTAAGAATCCTCGGAGCAGCATGTACGTCTTTTCGTCTCTTACACAGTTTTTTCTTTACTTCATTAACTGTTTCCCTTAAAGATCTTAAGTATTTGCAAGATATAGTCTCTCTAATTGTGAAGTTCCTCGTTGAAACATTTTTCTCACGACAGTTATGGTTTTTGACCAACATCATTCAACTAGGGAGCGGATATTACAGTCATAGTGATGTCCGTCATTACGAGGTTGGTGCTATTTCGATTCCGCTCTGGGCCAACCAAGTCTCTCATCCCTCCGGGGTCGAGAAATTGGTGCCGGGCATGTCTGGGAAAAAATCACCCGCGGCAATACAGTTGGGAACGCTCCGGGCCGGCTATCTCAGGACTCCACATTGAAGTACTCGACCAGCATTCTACTACATTCAACATGAAATGAAAATCCTCAAGCAGCAGCCGAAGCCACACATAAAAATTAGAAGATCTTTGTTCACAATGGATGCGAGGAAACGAATTGTAAGCGAGAAGTGCTGAGATCGGCACAGTAGACGTGAAGACGGGTCATATGAAATAAAAAAATGTTGTTCACCTTTGGTGCTCTACGCTCCTTTTTTTGGTTTTGTTAAGTTTTGTCACATCCATTACTGCACCACTGATATTTCACTCAAATGTAGTAGCAACATCTCTAAAAATAATGCTTCGAAGGGAATTTCCGCTAATGCATTAGATCATATCGTTGCAATATTGCTAAAGTTTTCAACCTTTTTCTCTGATCAATCTTTGAGTGAACCCACGTGTATTCGACTTCAATACGCATTGTTAGAGGTGTTTTTATGCATGTCAGGCCTATAAAATAACTCTCGGTTGCTTACCGTTGTATCGAATCAATGCTGCTATCCTGTAAAACAGGTCTGGCCTCATTTTGCCAATCCTCGTAGAATGGAAATCTTGATGAGCTTTGAATTTGTATTGAATGAAGAAATGAATGTGTATGGGATCGCACTCAAGTATATTGCAGGGCGCCCATAACCACCGCACTGCACGCACCCCATTGCACAAATAACGATTTCATAATCCCCAACAATAAGATTCTATCAGGTCTTACTTTTCAAACACTGAGCGAGATGGCAAAAAAATTGGTCGGCTCTGTTTCCAGAGCAATAGGCCTGGGTTGCTAGTTCTAATGAAGAAAAAACGAGTTGAACTCTTTCATAAACACAGTAAAGGCCGCGCAGTTTGCTGGAGTTCCTTCTCCGCAGTTATCCTATTCTATAAATAGTCTCTATTACCAAAACTGAGAACAAGGCTTATAACAACTGGCTACAAAATTTTAGTTTTACGATCTGAAATAAGAGCAGAAGTCGTTGCATTTGAAAATTCTTAGTCGCCAAATTGATACTATTTCATTGTGGTCCACGGATGCTAATTACCAGTCGGGACACAACAGGTACCGCAGAAAAAACAGTAGAATAAACTGAAAAACACTGGATTTCATGCAACATGTGAGGCCGAGTCGTCTAAACCCTAAAAGAGTGTTTAGTTCTGTGAGGTTGGTTAAATGTTATGGACATCACGATAGTCTTAGTTCAGCAGTTCAAGTGTCGGCACTTGGCCGCAATCGACATTTTAAAGAATTTCATTAAACAAAAAAAAATGCATTTTAAACAAAGAAGGCTGAAGAACTCTAGCAAGTACGTAAAGTGGAAAAAACAGAGAGAGGAATTAAAAGAGTTGCCATGAAACAAAAAGTGGCTGTCTAACGGACTGGTGCGGTGTTAATCGAAATTAAACAATAATCAAGATTAACCGTTGCTTCAACTTGATTTAATCGCATGGGCCTATCCCATTCTGGCTAAAAATACAACTCTTCATGGCTCTTCTACTTGTCACTATCAAGCTTGTCATTCTTCTTTTTTTTAATTCGAGAACGGTAAGGTTGGATCGAAAAGCCGTATTTTGTGCTACAGCTGGATCGAAGTCAGCTGGGTGTCCTACGTAGAACGCAAAAGTTCTTGGTCGACAGACGCTGATAGGATTGCAATCGTCTCGATGTTGTCAGACGCTTTTTCGAATTTGATAAAGGTTCTAATAAAGAAGTGATAGTACCGACGGCTGACCTTTTTGACCCTTGTAACAGTTTGCATATGCTCCATGCAACAGAATCTCTTTCGGAACGGTGCTTGCTGAACTAATTGCTCCTCATCCAAGGTCTTCAACGTGCCCGGAAGTATAATCTTTGTAGAAGCAGGTAGAATCTGCTCAATGAGCGAATCGGATGTTAACAACAAAGGTCTTTTTGCCGCCTGCAGGATGATGATACGCGAAGTCTTCCATCTGGGTTTTTCTCCCTCTGAAGGCAAGATGTTATATGGACTAAGAGAAGCACGTGTAATTTGTGACCTCTAACTCTAAATAAATCAACGGTGACATTTTCGAGTGATGGAACACTGCATCTCTTCATTCCTTTTAGTGCAACTCCAACTTCAGTGGACAAAAACCTGGGCGGTTTTTTACCAGTGGAAACTCCGACCGATACTATCCGTACTGGACTTGTGGAAAGGAAACCATTGGCTTCCACATCATGATTGGATACGGTGACGGTTGCATCTTTGCTCACTAGTCCTGGCTGCGCAAAACTGCAGGTGGACAGATACCGAATTATTTTCTTCAGACTAGATCGTCTCTCAGACGATTCCAAAAATTTTTTTTGCCTATGCAGATGTAGGACACGTGTGGCACAGTGGTCGGAGGTGCACTGCAATACACATGGGATCGATACCTGCGCTCGTGGCCCACAACGCTTTCCACCCCTCCGGGTTCAGCAAATTGGTACCAGACTTGTCTGGGAGGATAACAGCAATGGCTGGATATATCGGTAGGCCTCCGCGAGTCATTGTAAAGGCCAGATATGCATTCAGTCTTCCTCGACCATCCATAATGAAATCGAATGCATGGCGCATCCCTTAGGGATTGATCAACGCCAAGAGCTTTATCCTTTTTCCTTTTCTAAAACGCTGTCAGTGCCTCCGACTATGTGAGACGGAAAATTACCACGTTTGATATAAAATTCTCATTTCTTCATTGCGAATAGAAAAATGTTTCAGCAGTTGCCCGTTTTCTTCGGCTGCTTTCATTCCACACTTTTCATGTGTATATGTAAAGTTCAGACTGAACAGTGCAATCTAGCTTTTTTTTCTAAAGTATCCATTGTTCACACTCATCTATACCAGTAATTTCCACTATGCCTTAACGACAATAGCATGGAATATTAGAGAGGATTCAGTCAGTCATGTTACGCAGATTGATCCAGACCACGTCAAGATAATTCCGTTTTCGTCATTAGTTGACCTCTTGCCTAGTGTTCGGCATCAGCTTTCGTTGAAGCGAGCAAATAAGGTAGGATCTCTTCCTCAATGGCTTCATTTTGAACTGCAGCGTCACCAATGGCAAACTTTAGAAATTCGTGATCGCTGCCGTCTACTGCAGGTCGATCAACATCCTTTAGTTGAATTTGGCTTTTGCTGACGTAGGTGGTGTTGTTGCGCCAATGAACGCCACCATCGAAGCAGTGCAACTAATGATCTTTCCTACATATTCAACAATGAGAGCATAACGGCATAGAAAAAAACATGCACTTGGACCATCCTTTCTTCGAATCTGTGCTGCTGCAGTGATTTTTCAAAACTATCGCATGGAAACGCTAAAAATTAATCTAGCAAAATTATCAAGAAACAATTGAAGTAGTTCTACGACAAATCATCGTGCATGAATACTGAGCATTTGTGACTTCTTCCAGCTGAAAGAAATCCCATTGCTCTTTGATAATCATAAGCCGCCAGCAGTAGAAGACTGATTGCTTTCTAACTAACACCCGATAAAATATTTCGAAACCGACTTTCTCTAAACCTCGGTGTGACTAATCAATATGTATTCTTTCTTGATAAGCTTGATAATGATAATATTATTACTACGCTTTGTGCTAGCTGATAAAAACACCGACTTCTGCACGATGTGCGCAATGGTGTATGCCCGGAAGAAACACAAGTTGTTTCCACCGGACATTATCATCATATATCCACCATCAGCATCGTGTATAAAAGGGCATCACTGAGGGAGGATGCCTCATTCGAGAAGATGGCTCACTGAGGAAGACCTGGCTCAACACGAAGGCGAATACGCAACGTCGAGACGAACAACAATCATGGACCATCGACTCGGATCATCGGCTCTGAGGAAGACGAAGACGTCGAAACGTTAGCCGAAAGTGAATAAATATCATTATCAACCTCGTGCAAGCTTATCAAGAAAGAATACAAACCGATAAAATGTCTGAAATATTAAATTCGATTCGTGAAGTGAGTGTCGCTATCGCTTGAGAAGTTTCACCAACGATACCCAAGTGTTATTCCTAGGCCAGAGTTGGTGTACATGGATGCTGCGACTGCGTTGCAAATTTTAGGGATTCCAATTTCCTTTTCAATTTTTTCTGCACTCTACAAAATTGATCCGCTTTAAAACCGATAGAGTAATGCCTGTCCTGCAAATTTACAACGTTATAAATCCATTAATTGTTCAGCTAAGGTTGCTCAGAGTTATCGGTAGTTGTAAAATAAGTGCATTTTTGGCTAGGTGTCAATGAGAAATCACCAGCTTATGTGAACTGCTGAACGGAATTCCGTCAGCGTGTATCACCAGTAGTGCTCTTGATCGTCGAGTAACTCGAGCGGGCCCCAGTAAATCTTCCATTTTTTCGTGTCGCGTGCAGGAGCAGCCCAATGGGTTTTGCTCGCTCTAGGGACTCGACGAGTCGTCAGCGTGTACAATCAACAATCATCCGATTAACACCAAGATCTTCTGCACATTTAATCAGAAGTTTCTCCATTCCAAGATACGAAATAAAAAACGCTGATCTAATTTCAACTCCATTTTGAACATTCCTTTTTCAACAAGAACAAAGCCGTCAAATACACATAGCTGGGTAGAACGTCTGATCAGTTTCATTCCTTTGTGCAAGTGGTTGGTTCTATATTAATGAGGAATTTCTCCTAGAATTCGTTTATATTGTGCTCGATGCTACGGTTTCTCTATCCAGAAACGGGCTTCATCTCCGAGAGGACGTGCAGGTTATGCACGGGCATCCATCGAGCCGATCGATATCTTTTTTCGTCGTGGTGCGACGATCGCAGTGCGTCAGGCTGTGCCAGCAAATTTAAATTGCGCGCGTTATCCTGTCAATTTCACGTCAACTTATAGTGCCGGCGAAATTCGAGAGCGTCCCTCAAGCAGCGGGGCATCCGTTGACCAGCCACCGCCGAATGCGCCGCTCATCTGTCCCGCTCCGTGTTCTAGTTGTTATCCTCCTCATTCTTTCATCCTAATACTCTTCGCTTCACCGTGAGCTCAATGAGAGCATATTTCGCTTCACTGTGAGCTCATTAGAAGAGAATCTGTATGAGCGCTTAAAGTGATCATTGGAAAGGGACTATATCAGCTACGGAAGTGTCAGGTAAGTCAAACGATCAATATAAAAGCTTACAATTATCCAGTGGACTCCAGTAATATTTTCCTTCCAGAAACGATTATCATTTTATTTCGCTGAATCAGATGATAGCAGGTGTGTTCATCATTACATTTGGAATCTTCTTTCTAACCATTCGGCACAGCAAAAAAAATATTTGTAGCAATGAAAGATGGAAAGACTCCGAACCAGCCGAAGTTCTCGGATTACCGGATTACACGTTGATCTGAGTGCTTCGACAAAACTGGTAAAGGTTTTGCATTTAGCCGCTAAGGCAGAAAGATTCATATTTTCCATGGAAAGACGTATTGCACCTTTTCGGGGCATTTTAATAATACAGGACTAATGCTTTTGCGAGACATCCGGAGTTCAACTACCGAAAAGGTGGCACTCTTGCTAAAATCTAAACACTTGATGAGCGTACATTAGTAATAATCGATTCATTCTTGCAGAACTATCGGTGGTTTAGTACTCATTCTTTTGGTCTTGAAAGTAAGGGCACCATAGCGAATACCAATAGCGTCTAAGGGACTTCATATTCTTTCTCACAGGGAATTGTAGAGGCAAAAAGTAGTATTGCCATTATCTTAACATCTCTAACCTACCACTAGTCATTATGAACGCATGAGTCGACTATATTTTTCTGTATATTGGTAATCAAGCTGTGTAAACAGTGGAAAATCGGCATAAACTCGTTATTATACAGGAACGCAAATCTATGCGACAATGGCAATGCCGAATATGCTATCAAGTCAAGACAGTTATTATTTATAATTTTTAAATAAATCGTCATTTAACCTTGGCTTTAATAAGCAATACCTCCTTGAATTGTTAAGCTAGCACGAGGTTAGTAATTCGTGTATTTATTATTTGCAATGTTGCAGTGTAATGTATGTAATATTTGTCAAATGGAAGTACCTCTGTGTATCAACATATTTATCATTTACATAATACAGCGATATATATGTATATATATTTACGTATATGTATATACACGCATGTATACATATGTACATGTGTGTTTACATATATATATACATATATATATATACATATATATGCATATATATTGATGAAACACAAGAGGAACTTCATCGTGTATACTTGTCATGTCACGTAGTAGAATTCAAGTGCTCGGCTTTCTACTAATATAAACATCATGGTCTCGATTGTATGTCATGGATTTTACCACTACACTCACCGATGTTTCTGTTATTCCGTACTTTTTCCTTGGTGCAGTTGTTTTTCAAACTACTTCACCGCCCTATTACATAAGGCGCTTTCACTACCAACCATACTTTCTTCATTTCCTTCTTCACCATCAACTGCTTCTCAATATTCTTGGTGAAGTTGTGTTCTATGTGAATCTTGTTTCTCGTATTAAGTCACTAGTGTATCGCAGAGTCTGCTTTATTAATTTTTTTTGGACTGAGCATACATGAGATTGGTATACAACTTTTATTCATCTAACGCTTCAACATCTTTCTTCCTCAGAACTGATGATCCACGTTGAGTATACTCTTTTATTTTCTGTGTAAGTTCTTCTCATTGGTTTATCACTGCTCAATGATTCCGTTACCGCCTTTTTGATCATATTGTCTCGTTTTCCTAATAAATGCTTTCATTGTCCAAGTTTGAGGTTTGCTCTGTGGAAAAAAAAACACCGCGTCGTAAATCCATACAAAGTCGAGCATTCTATCTCGAATTGGTGACTAATCAACAATGACAAGTACATCGAACTGTCGCATTTCACGAAGATAATCACCATAAGCTGTGATCGCCTTCTTCCGAGCAGCGATCAATCGAAGAATTCAGTCTTCGATGCGGGTCTTCATGGGTACATTGAATCAAAGCGAAGTCGAATGCTGTGCATCAGTTCGACTATAATGACTTCAGCATGTATTGCCATTCTATAAAGAACACAATTTTGGTACTAGTTATCCAATGCCTAAGTTGGTTAAAATCGGTACTCAAAATAGAACAAGCGGCGAAATTCTGCATGAAAGCAATTTCACTAGAAATTGATTCTATGCTATCGGATCATTCATAAAATTAATAATGGTAGATAGGACCAACATTTGAGGCGAAGGCGATATGGGCAGGACTTCCACGGAGAGGAGTTGGGCACGGCTGATCTCCTTTGAGTAACAATTCAAACCGACAAGTCTACCGCTGACGTCGTGTGAAAGTTCAAATCACTAGCATACACATTTAGAGTGGAATACGCTGCTAAAATAAAAAGTTATGTGATAAAGAAATGTAGGCACAAAAATGAATTTCACTGTTGAGCTACAAGTTTTGGTAGATCAAAAGTGCTTCTGTAGTTACTTTCTTGGATACTAGCACGACCCATCCTCACGAGTTGTGCGGACCCCAGCAGATTTTCCATTCATTTCTTTTCTTCTCAGTCGCCGTCCATGATAATTTCTTCATTCGATCATGGTGGTGGGTGCGAGTCTTATACCGTCATCTATAAAACAACTGCAGTTGCGAGGACAGGTGTCTGACTTTGGTCACAAACACAATCGCCGAGCGGGTCGTCCTAGCTGGGCTAGCATCCTCGTGAAGCTCACAATGTGGTTCTTTTTGTCTATTTCTTGTTCTACGCGTCATATGTTTGGCCTGTCTGTGTTTCGGCATCGATGCTGTTTTCCTACGACCTGAAAGCAAGGCTAGTCGTATTTCAAGAGACATCATTCAAGTGCTCTATGACTAGTGCGGAGCACTCTTGACGTGATTGAAGTATCAGCCCACGTTTCCACTGCAGAACGGAGTGCTGGGAGGGCAGCTAAATCGAGAAAATGAATTTCTGGGTTCTTAGGTTGCTCGGCTGCTTCTTTGAGAAATCCGAAGACAGCCCATGCTGTTCACTTTCTTCTGCGTAATTACCTCTTCATGTTGTTCTACATATCCACTGAACGCTGAAGGTATAAATGAAAGGATAAATGTGTCGTTTTCTTGTTCAGCAATCGCGAGGTTTTTAAACAGCATACATTTACTTCCATAAAAACACAATACAATACAACGCTAGCTGACGTTTCGGCAGTATCGCCTTCTTCAGAGCCGCTTTTTCGTGACTTCCAATGAGGAAGTTTAGAACAGCTGATTATAGTCGCATGTGGTTGACGACCACAAGCGACTATAATCAGCTGTTCTAAACTGTCAACTGTCACTGGAAGTCACGAAAAAGCGGCTCTGAAGAAGGCGATACTGCCGAAACGTCAGCTAGCGTTGTATTGTATTGTGTTTTTATGGAAGTAAATGTATGCTGTTTAAAAACCTCGCGATTGCTGAACAAGAAAACGACACATTCATATTCCAATGCCGAGGTTAAGAGAAAGTCGATCCTGAAAGGATAAAGCTTTCGGCTTTGATCTGATCAATCCCTTTCGCCATGCAATCGACTTCATTAAGCATCATTTGGAGGTGAATGAATGCATATCTGGTCTTTACAATGACTCACGGTGATCAATCGATGTATCAGCCAGTGCTGCTACTTTTTCAGACAAGTCTGGTACCAATTTACTGACTCCGGAGTGATGGAAGGCTTGGTGGGCCGTGGGATCGACCCCATGTGTATTGCAGAGCGCATCCGAACAGGGCACCATAGATGCCCTTTACGAATGCATCGATACCATAATGAAAACTGCGTTGCACGCCACGCGCGCACTACTGAAGGTATACGTACGAGATAGTCTCTGTAATTAGAGAACTCTCCTGTTTGATCTGTTCCTGTGTGCACTTTGGTCTTTTCAAAGGCATTCTGGAGGCTGCGGCGGGCCGGAATACGTTCTCTCTCAACGGTTTACCGCCACAACGTGGCTAGAAGGTGTTCCTGGGTGTTGGAATGCGATGTAGAGCAGGAGATTCATCCTCTGGCAGGGTCTCCTAAGCTGGGAGTCCGGCGTTTCAATCAGGAAGCCTAGCTAAGAGTAAACCAATACCAAGATCCACCACCGTCCTGGTATCAAACTCGCATGTTGGCAAACCTCTCTCTGATCCACAAGATCTGCGACTGCCTGTTTTCGTGACGACCTGGGGCAGACTTTGGGTAGGCTGACCTCGGAACTCCAGGCAAGCATCGTAGCTAAACCAGCAAATCCCCGAAAATTGGTGATTATGCTGGGGCCCGCACAACTAGCGATGACGGGCCGTTCAAGTATAAAGTAAGTATACATCTATGCTCACAGTTGAACCAGTTTTAGAGCACTAAGAAATTAAATGTGTAATGAGTCCATAAAATGAAAAGGGACAAGCAAAATATATAAAAACGGTTTGATCATACGTAATGAAATTTAGAAATTCAATGCGAAATCCTTTCAATAGGGTTTTTTCAGAAAGTGTCGTTACCATCAATTCTGTAATCTTTCAGACAAACTGTTTTTTGACATTTATTCTTCGGCTCGATTAGTGTGAGGGAATGCAGACAGAATATTGTTTCGAATACAGTCAATTAAGCTATGAAAAATTGAATAATTCTGTCTAGAACTCCTATTCGAAATAACCCAAAGGCCATGAACTGCTCCTGGGAAATGTTCAGTTTCAAGGTGACAGACCTCTTCCTGATTCACAACAGCTGGTGACTACCGGCAGTAATGGCCTGGGAGTGCTGAGCGCGACTGGCTCCCTACACTCTTAATAAAAACTCTGGTAATATATAGCTACTTTATCTACTGCCCATCATTTTTTTACAATAGGGTATTATGTAGAATACAACCACAACAATGCTAAAAAATTTGAAAAAGTTGTACTCCAGGCGAGGTCGAAACGCGACAACCTATACCGGGAACTCACGTGTTACCCACTGCATCACTGAGCTCCCTGCACTGCCTTTCTCTCAGCTATTTTTTTCACCCTGATGATGCCATCGGCAATCATCGATTTGGCCTGGAGTCCATGTTTTGCAAATATCTCAAAATCATAGTGGCTGTATTTTACATAATACCCTAACTTTGAAAAAATTATGAGCAGTAGACAAAAAACTTATAAATGCGTCGTTTTCCTTCTGAGCAATCGCGAGATACAGCAGCATACATTTACTTCCGTACAAAAACACATAAAATACAACAGTAGCTGAGGTTTCAGCACTATCGCCTTCTTCAGAGCCTAGAAGGGTGTATTGGAGGGTTACATTTGGAGGGTTATAATATACCTTTCCAGGCTCTGAAAAAGACGATACTGCCGAAGTGTCGGCTACTGTTGTACTGTGTTTTTGCACGGAAGCAAAAGTATGCTGTATAACAACCTCGCGATTGCAGAGAAGGAAAACGACTCAACAGCACTGAGGCATTAGCGAAACTCAGACCCCAAGCAAGATCGAACCACGATCTCCTTTTCCGGGGGATCGCACATTACACAGTGCGCCACGGACACCATTGCCTTGCGTTTCTCTCGGCTAATTTTCTGCCTATCAGTGCCATGAGCACTCACCCATCAAAGGAATTGGTCTGCTGAGCCCACATTGGCATCGGACGCAGTTAAGCTGAGGCCTCAGTCGAAATCGCAATGCTTACTTTTTATTTACTATTTGTTGCAATTTAGAAATAGGAAACAAACTGAGACAAACGCAGAGCAAGGGCCTCGATCTGGCCTGGAATCTAAGTTTTGCGATTATCTCAGCATCTTTGTAGTCGATTTCGCACAATACCCCGCCGTGAAAATTGTGGTGGGCAGTAAATGAAAAAGTAAACATTGTGAAAACGACGTGTTTATAATCCAATGCCGAGGTTAATAAAATGTCTATTGTGGGAACTATTACAAAAAAAAGTTATACATTCTGATTTCGAGCTGGGAGAAGGAGGAAATTCTGAGAGTATCTACAGTAGTGCTTACAGTAATTCACCACAACTGCGAGTTAAAAGGAAACGTCCAGCGCAATAGTGCAAAGAATTTTCCTGGAATATCGGACAATTGGTTTATCTTTATTCTTTAAAATAAGCAACTAATTTCTCGTACTTTTATCAGAGTAGATTCGCAAGCGAAAGCTCTACCTATGCTTGGTGAAACACTAATTTCCACAAATGAACTCCTCTCGTAGCCTAAGGGGTTTATCCGCCAATTGGAGACAATTTTCCAGCGAAGTTGAGAACGAAATGTAGTATTGGATGTGTATGAGGCTAATTTAATAATAAAGAAAAAATGATAAGGCTTGCAAAGTTGATCAATTCTTGAGAGATGCGACATGTCTTCAACTTCATCGAGCCTTATACATTCGATTTAATGCACATTTGGCCACTGCGTTGATCTGTGGTGGGCTACACATTAATCAGGTCAGTGCTTCTATCCTAGCAGACAAGAGTGAAACCAGTTTACTAATTCCAAAGATATAGAAGAAGTGATAAAGCAGGATAGTGGAACCGCAACAAGGACCGAATCTCACCACTACCTGCAATCCTAATGTACATATTACAACAAATCGGACACTTATTCTAAACATGACATCACTAGCAAATAGCAGTTTTTGGAGGTGCAAAAATACAAAGGGTTGCTTTTCTACAAAATCATCAAGACGAAAAATACACGGAATATGTCAGGTGTAACATTTAAATAAATTTTTCTCTCTTTATTAAAATGAACTGGCTACTATTGAAGAACATTTTTTGTAAGTGAACACACAAAAGGCAACAAAAATAAACGCACAGAAGTGCCTACAAATGTTGAGCCATGAGTAATAACAAAGGGCTAGACTGTTAAAATTCTACAGCACTGGTGAGTAACTTAACGCTTTCTTGACAAGCAGTCATGTGGGCTTTAGCACAAAATGTATCATAAAAAGGCTAACGTTTGGTTGGCTTACGTCCACGTAAATCCTTTATGGCTGGTTTCTCTCAATAAACGGAAGATATATGAATTACGTCGGATATTTCATAAAAGTTGTTTCCTAGCCGAATGAAAACTGGCTTTTCAGATTTTTATGACAGTGTCATGAAAGTGTTTCGGTGAGCAGATTCCACCTCTATTTGGCTCCTTCCCAGCAGTGGGAAAGAAAAGATCAACTAAAAAATTAAGCATTATGGTGACCAGAACAGGCTGCCTTTCTCCAAATGGTTTACTAGAAATACAGGCATATTACACAAAAACCATTATAAAATATGAACTTAATAGAATGGGCGAGCGAAGTGTAACGCAATGGTTTGAAATGTCCTGCAGTAGGCACGGTTGTTGCTCTGACTCTGCACTCCATGTTAGACAAATTCATTAGCGGACATATCAGAAAGGATAAGAAGCACGTATTTGATACACCAGTAAACTGCCATAAGTCATTGTATTGTATTAGCCATTCAAATTCACCCATTCGGTGCATAACGGAGACGAATGCATCCGACCCACTCCATTGAGGAACTGATCAACGGCGACTGGCTTATTTTTAATACTGACCAAAACAGTTCTTTTACAATAAAATTAGTGTAATTTACATTTTTTAGAAGAAAAGCTGGTCCTGTGAGTCGCTTCGTTTCCTTCTAGCCATTGTTCGAAATTTAAACATCGCTTACAGAAATAGGTTACTTCTATCAACAAAAACAGCGAACGAACACTGGTTTTTTGGCTCATCACAGTAATCAACTTGTTATCGACAAGTTAAGATGTGGAATTTTTTATTTTTTCAGCGTCTTCTTTTTCGATTCATTTGCTGATTCACTCGTTGCTCTTCATCGGTGAAAGAATAAGGGAATTAAGGACTTCATCCGAAATAGAACGGCGCGTGTGGTGCAGTGGTTGGAGGCGCCACTGCGATACACACGTGGAATCGATCCCGGAGCCCATGTCCCACCAAGCCTTCCATCCCTCCGAGGTCGGCAAATTGGTACAAGATCTGTCCAGAAGGTTAGCAGCACTAGCTCGGTACATCGGTAGACCACCGCGAGTCATTGTGAAGGCCAGATATGCATTCAGTCACCTCCAACGATACTTAATGAAGTTGAATGCATGGCGCGTCCCTCAGGGGTAGATCAACACGGAGGACATTATCCTTTTGTTCTTTGTCTGAAATAGATAACAGGTGTATAACACTGCATGAAAGTGAACTTAAGTTCTTAACGATATCAACTCTTGCATAAAGCCAAAAATACTATTAAATAATGATAATTAAGAGGGAAGCAGCTTAAATTATTCCTTCTGTATCTAATCCAATTACCGCAAGGTTTAAGGTAAACTATATGATGTGTTAAGCATTTTTTAACGACAAACAAAGGTTTGTGTTAACGGCAATAAAGGAGATGCGTGCGGCGCAATGGCCGGAGGCGTCCTGCGATAAACAAGGAATCGAACCCAGAGCCCAAGACTCACCAACCTTTTAATCTTTCCGGGTAGGCAAATTGGTACAAAACTTGTCTTGAAGGATAGCAGCACTGTCTCGATACATCGGTTGACCACCGCGAGTCATTGCAAACGCCAGATATGCATTCAATCACCTCCAAACGATGTTTAATGAAATGGAATGCTATAGCGCATCCCTTAGAGATTGATCAACGCCGAGAGCATTATCCTTCATCCTTCACGATGCATAACTCTTTATTACTGCCTAATATTTTTTCATGGCAGGGTATCGTGTAAAATGCAGACTCAAATATGCTTATATAATTACAAAACTTAGACTCCAGGTGAACTTCAAAGCCACTGCCATTTCCGGGGATACACGTGTTACCTATTACACCACTGAGGCCCTCGTTCTGACTTTTTCTCAACAAACTTTTATTACCCTAACGGTTCTTCAGCGATCACCCGTCAAAGATATAATGAACCGATAAACATTGGAACTACGCAAAGGCGAGAAAATCTCTATCGACATGACAACGAGCGATCTCCATAACTCTGAATAGTTTACGGACACAATATATTATCTTAACCCATTTATTTACTGCCTTTTTCTTTTTAATGGCAGGGTATGTTCCAAAATATAACTCGTATATAATGCTGAGATATTTGCAAAACTCCGGACCGCAGGTGTATACGGTGGGGAACAAACGCGCGCTATTGTCCTTTCCGGAGAGTAGCGCACTTCACCACCACACCATCCGGGTCCATCGTTTTGCCTGTCTCTCAGATGGTTTTATCGATCACTTGCCATCAGCAATCACCCGTCAATGGGATTGATCTGGGGAGTCCAAATTGGCATTGAACCCAGTAAAGCTGAGGCTTAGTTAAAATCACAATCTTAACCCTTTTATTTACTGCCTTTTTCTTTTTAATGGCAGGGTATGTTGGAACTAGAACTAGCTGAGAGACAGGCAATACGAAGGACCCAGATGGTGTGGTGGTGAAGTGCGCTACTCCCCGGAAAGGACAATAGCGCGTTCGTTCCTCACCGCATATACCTGCGGTCCAGAGTTTTGCAAATATCTTAGCATTATATACAAGGAACAATATATTATATTTTCTAAAGAAACCGCCAAGTAAAAAGTGTCTATTATTTTTTATGAAAACTTTCAAATGAAATATCTCTTTCTCTGTTCTGTTTTGTTTCTTTATGTTTGCGTGTGTTCTACTTAAAACTGTGAGGCTCTTTTCATGCGGTGTGCTTTTATTCCTTTAAAAGTCACGTATCAAGGATAAATTCCTCACGACTGTGTACATTTGGCAATTTCTAACACGCTCATATCTTATCAGTCAATATTCGAGTAGTTATGACAGAAAAGATAAAATGAAAATGTAGGAAAAAAGAGCTCCGAAACCCTTTAACCAAACGTCGGCTGACTTCTCGAGATAACACTGCGACCCTTAGTGTCTTTAATTCGACGATTTTCTGAAACTCAATGGCTTTACCCTAGTTTTTTTTTACACTTCTGCTCTCTTATGCTCTTAAAAGTATGCTTGTACTGAAATTTCGGTTCATAGACCTTTTTAGGCATTTTTCAATTATCATTTTGGGTACTTCAGCCGTGGTTCTGACTACAAAATGTAAGCATGCTTTTTCCACTTTAACTGAAAGAGATCTTTAGTGCTATCTGATGAACGTTCGTTCTTAACCGTTTTGTCTTCATGGATGACATCCACAAAAGAATTGTGGAGAGAATTTCTGAAAACGCCACATTCCAACTTCACTTTTAGTTTTAACATCGTTAAATTTTTGGAGACTAAAAATAAGATGCTTTAATTACTATGTAACCACGTCGTCGTTTCTTTTTCGGACAAAGTGAGTTTTTCTTAAAGTCTCAACGCGTTTTTAGAGTTGGGCGATGGTAGCGAGGTGAATAGATGTGCCCTTGGCATAGCTCTAGGTTCAATCCCGAACCCTTGCCTAACAAACACCATGGCTCCAAAACTGACGAGTTGATAGCACCAGATTTCTATGCGGGGTGAAGAAAGAAACAAGAAGAAAACAGATGAAAACAAAAGCGCCCTTATTCAACCAGACAAGTCTTGCACCATCTTACCGACTCCTCAGGAATGGGAAGATTGTGCTGGTCCGAAGCGTGTAATCGAACCGACGGTCCGCGACTATATTTCAGACCGTCTTCGGTCCTTGTCCAACAACGATCTACTGTTTTGCATAAGTATGCATTTAGTTAACTTTAAGATCCTTAATAGGAGGCGGATATATGGCGCGTGCAGCACATTGGTCAGAGCTTCCTTGCAATACGCATGGGATCGATTCCTGCGCCCCCGACCCCGCTAAACCTTCCATCACCTCGGTGTCGGCAAATTGGTACCAGGCTTGTCTGGAGGCATAATAGCACTGACTCGATGAATCTGTAGGCAACTGTGAGTCAGTGTAAAGGCCAGTTATGCATTCGATCACCTCCAACGAAGAATGGTGAAGTCAAAAACATGGGACATCTTTCATGGACTGATCAACGACTAGAAATTTACCCTTTTTTAACCTTTTACGTAATGGATAGAACAAATCTGAGCTGTTTATCTTTTTTCGTTTTTAAGCAGCTTGACAACTTGACCAATCAATTAACAAACGAAACAAGTTTGATGATCAGTAGAAAACTTGTACTCTCGAAGAGTTAGCCCGATTCTTTACCAAACATTGTAATAGCTGGTTTCCCACAAGTGGAGAAACAGAAATGGGTGCTATGCTACTTTTTCATGTATTAAGATACTGGATAAAATGCATAATAATTGAACACGTTCGAATATGAAGTAAAAACCTCTTCAACGAATAGCAGCTGACAGTAGGAACATTCATCGTAACTTTTTCAGCCTTTTCGATCTGCCAGCGATTCGACTGATAACTGAGTTTATAGAGTTTTAGTTACGACAAATGTCTTACGTAAATAGAGAAAGGATCATATCGATGGCAACGATTTCATATAACGTCTATAAGAGCATTTTTACTGGCTAAAATTTTCCTTCCTGCTCCATCATTTTTTGTTGTTATTTTTCTATTTTTTTTACTTTTTTTGCACACACACACGCACACACACACACACACACACACACACACACACACACACACACACACACACACGTGTATTCAAATATTGCTGACCATCGTAATTTGTGCAAACATTAAAACAACATATTTTCTCCATTTTTGCACCTTCTATTGTACACGTTTTTGATCATTTGTGCTTCGTTGTTGCCTTTGTTAACACCATTGTGGTCATCATCTCATTACCACAATTTGCCATGATGATATCAGTGTGAATAAAGAACAAAAAAGTAAACAGTCACGGCAATTTGTTTTCAGTACAGACGCATCATCACCATCATGTGTTTTTCGATGTGTGCCCAGGTTCTGTACGGTGTCCTAATGTTCTGCTGTCTTGCGTTCACAATTGGCGCTATGTTCACGTCAAGTAGGTAAACATATCATGAAACAAAAATCTTGGGAAATTTTCTAATGTCATGACCCATTGATGGCGTAAAGTGGGGTAATTATTAAACGAACTAAACCAATGTTTTCTTTCGTCGCCATCGTGACCGCTGTTACAGTTACCGAATGTCGGAAACGAAAATTTCCGTCAAAGCAAGCGGTGCTCTGCGATGCAGATGGCCACTCATCCGCCCCGGACTAATCGAGCTCTCTACTCCTCTGTGGTTATTAAATTAATCCCAAAGCTTTTTAGAAGGATAAAAGACACCAACTCGACACATCGGCAGGCTTCCAGTGTACGCCAGACATGCATTCCATCACCCCTGTGATGCTTAGTGGGATTGAATGTGTGGCTCATCCCTAAAAGATAGATATATCAACGCGGAACAGTATATTCCTCTTGCTCCTTTCTTGTATTAGAAAAAGTATTAAAACTGGAAACACTTGAAATAAGTTGGTTACTTTCTACTTTATCGGCATCGATAATAATCACTTCTTACCGTGAGTGTGACAATGTTTTTCACCAACAGTGGCTAATCAAATGATAGTCTTTATTTTTTCTGATTTCGCTAGTGATCATAAAGTAATGCAGAAAACACTAGTATACTCTCTCTTCAGGCATTCCTTTTTCAAAAAGCTACTCAGTGGGTCCCAAACACTCGCGTAGCGTGAACTGGCTGAGATTTTTCATTTCAGATTTCTTAATACCTTTAATTAGAGGCTCTTCAGGATAGCACACTGAGGTCAGTCGATGACAGAGACTCATACCATGATCTGTAAAGCAGCTGCAGCTTTGGATACAGTTGATTAACTTTGTTTCCGAACACGTCTGCCCAACGTGTAGGTGGTTGTCCAAAGGGACGTTTGCATTCTCTTGGAGTCCGCTCTGCTGTTCTTTTCGCCCATCTGTCGTCTGTTCTTCTCAATATGTGACCGACCCATCCATGTTTCACTGTCGATGTATATTCTCCTGGATCTCGAAGATGTGAGAGATTTCGAAGGTCAGAGCTTTGCATTCCGGCTACATATTGAGAGGGCCGGTTACATTTCAAAAGACATCGCTCAACAGAGCGCTGCAAGGACCGTTAAATAGAAAAGGTGAGAGCGGATTTTCGTATCCTTCAGTTGGTCGGTGGCTTCTTTAATAGGCCCGAATGCGGCCCAAGCTGCTCTCCTTCTTCTATCTAGTTCCTCCTTCATGTTGTTTTCCATGTTCATTGATCGCCCAAGGTATACCTACGAGGTGGTCTCTGCAATCAGAGAGCCATCCAGATCAATTTTTCGCCTTCTCACCATGGGTTTTTCATGAACTGGGTCTTCCTTCAATTTATGCGCAGTCTGATTTTTTCCCCGCTTCGTGGAGCTCGTTGATCATCGTCTCTGGTTCGCTTGTACTTCTTGCGAAGATGACGATGTCATCGACTGAACGAAGGTTTCATAGGAAATAGCAGGAAATAACGTATAATTACTACAGCAGCAGAAGTAACTACAGTAACTACAGATAACTAAGGTAATAGCATACAGTAACTGTAACAGTTAAAGTGAAATAACAGCTAATTGGCAGCCAAATTAACGGTCAGGAAACTTTTCTGAAAAAAAAAACTTTTTTTATAAATCAATAAGTGTGGAGAATGATGTTTACCTTTACTTAGATTATCTTGCGGAAAGACGGCTAAATATTGGAAAACTAGAGATGCAGCAAATTCGAAGAATAGTAAGTCAAAAGGAACTCCATGAGTTTAACTGAGATTTCCAGAACAGCCAGAGTATAACCTACAGTGTTTTCTCTTGCTTGAGTAGTGTCCTAATCAAATAAAGGAAGCGGCAGTAAGGACATCTAATCAAGGATAAGAGTGCAATAACAATCATAACAGTTTACGTTAGCACAGCCACATCAGAAAAATTGCCATGTGCGTGTCTCGCATCACCATTCTGCTTTCCATATGCATCCGGAATGCTTCACATTATACTGGAAATATCTATTTTACATAAAAAATCCGCGTTTCAAATCCGTCTCGGACAAAACGACACCCATTTCTTCCATGATGATCTTGTCTTTCTCAAATCTGCTTTGCCTGCCAAGTGCATTTGATCAAGCTCTTTCCAATCACGCATAGTTTGTCAACTTTCAAAGACGTCATTATTTTGAATGGCGTATCGTGGGATTTGTCAAACACGTGAAGTGTTGTTATTGTATTGTTATTGTTATTCAGTCGTTGTTATCAATCACATCATACACATAACACTTAGAATCGACATACAAACAAATTACCTATGTTTTTTTTCATCGAACATCTAAACACAAAATTCGCAGGTGAAATGTCATCATGCAACTATTCGTTAAAGGGCAAATATAATGGAAGCAACAACAATTAGCAAGGTTGATTCCACAGATACCAAATCAGAACTTCGCCTATTTCTTTGTTTTGCAACCGTAATTGAGCGAAGTGGTCGGGCTCGTTTTATAGCTTCGGATGCTTTCTGAGGCATAGTCCTGTCAAGTTGTTTCCCAATCTTTACAATAGACAGCATCCAAAGCCGATGAAACAGGCCGAGCCACCCAAAATAGTGCAAAAAAGGAAAGAAGTTATGAAAAACAAAGAAAAATTTAGAGTGAGATAAGAACCAGATACTATTAGCCGGTGATGAATTTCTTAAACGTGAAAAACACCATGTGTAAAATCGATTGCTCCTCAGTTTGTTGCTTTACACTCGTCGTTTACAGATTGGAGACATGTCACCAGTGACGTTGAAAAGCAATTACTTCGTAATCATTCACTACCTTCAAACATGGGAGTATTTCCTTTTGCGTGCCGAATGCCTGGAGATCAAAATATGCAAGCAACGGACCGAAATTTTGAATACTGCCAGAAATGGTGGAATGTAACGAATTCCTTGAAAATATTAATGAATATATAGTCGAGTAAATTTTCACTAATTTAATTCAGAATCTTCAAGCATGGGAAAAGACGGTAGCTGCAGCAATGGTCTTGGCAGTACTAATCGAAACGTTCGCTTTGGCATGGAATATTTTCACATGGTATTGCCACATGCTCAAGCTTTCCTCATAATCTAGCTTAACTTCAACATTTAGTGCTTCATGTAGTTATTGATCGCGTACGTAAGGATATGAGAAGTCCAGCCGTTGGGAACACTTGAACTTCTTCAAACACTTTTTTAGTGTAAATTAGCTTATAAGGAATTGATTAGCACTCAAATTTAATCCACTTTCCATATTCGAACACGGAACAGTACAATGACAACGAGCAACGAGCGATTCGCTTCGATCAATACGCACTCTTTACACAGTTGTTACTGACTGAGTGATATCGGCAAAATTGCTCTCCTTGTATAATTTGTATAAAATGAAAAACTTTTCAGGTATGCTTGTTGCTGTAAACAGTTCCTCTTGCATCCACTGACTTTTGCATCACTTGCTGCCAGCCTTTCTCTCGCAACAGCCGTTGTCGTCTATGGATTGAATAACAAGTCTGCATTCGGCAAGCAACACCTTGAGTAATACATTCACTAATCACAAGTCATAATGTTGAGTTTCAGAAGATGTGCAGACTTGGGTCGACATCCAGAGCAAAATAAAAACAGAGGTATGATTTGAACCAGATTTTAACGATGCTTTCGATTTAACTCCTCTAATTAGAGAATTAAGCTGTAATAATCCCTACAGTCAACGAATTCATTTCGATAGTATTAGAATTTCTGACTGATACTTGGGCTGATAATCAGGATGAAATGTAGTCCAACATAGCGGGATTATAGTCTATGCATGTCCGAGCATCATACAGAAATTTCATCGTTTCGAGACTACGTTTCGTAAAAGTACTTTCAAAATGGCACGCAGCCTTAACAGTGATAGCCCTAATCTCATACTTGTTGTTAAATCGAGCTAAATCTCAGCTTGTATTCAACAGCTTACCTGTGCTGTATTTCATTCCTACTTTGTCTGGACTGAAATCGAAGTTTCCAACAACTTTTCATATGACCAATTAAATTCAAGCACGTAGGGGAGAAGAGGAAGTGAGGTTAAAATGCAGACAAAAAGCTTTCAAGCACATTCCTTATATAAGACGAAGGTGGATTAAGTTAAATGGCTTCTATATTGGGAGCATTTATTTCAATTTTTTCGGATTGATTCCTTCACATTATTTCGGCCACTAGTTCGTAGATAAATAGAGGTAGTCCATACGGTTTCTTATTTGTCAAAACCTGCAATGAAAGCGCTTTTCATGGCACTCCAGAAACTTTCTCAAATTATTTACCTGTAAAGCCATACAACTAGTCCGAGCCTGGTAAGTTGTGCTTGAGTATCTCATCAACAAAACCAATTAAAGCGGTTCTCATTTCCTTCGCTATGAAAGAGCGCCTTATATGTACTGGTAGGGTACGACGGAGGTGTATGGCGTTGCTGCAGTTTTCCAGTTTGAGCACCATAAGAGGTTCTTTATTCAGAATGTGTAGCATACTGCATCGATTGGCTCCACCGAGGAGCTGATGATATCAGTTAAAAGAATCACGCCTTCTACGTGTTCGGTTTGAGAAGAAAGCATCGATAATTATTTTTAATAGTAAAAAGTTTCTTCCTCGGAAATCGCAGTAGTAGGTGGAACTGATATCCTCCACACAAGCATAACCGCGAACGTCTATTACTCTAACACATATATAACGTTTGAAGTTGGTTGCTCGATAGTTGATGGAAATTTCTGGATTATTGGAGCATTTGAGATATTGACAACTTCATACATTTATGGAAGAGAGTTTCCTCTGCCGCTTTAATAGTATTGTAACTTTTAACAACTGCTCCTTGAACTTTAAATATCTTTGCAACTAGGGCTTTTCAAAAATTAATAACGGAATTTGGGTTTTTAAAGCTTTCAGCGTAGCTACGAAAGCAAACGGTACATTTGGAAACGCCATCGTTTTCCGTTGGACAAAATCTCCTTGCTTAATAGTTTCAGCTTTCGCAACCGGAGTCTCTAATATTAGTTAAGATAGGTTATTCTAGATTAGAAAGCGACAACTGCTTTAACATTATTTTGATTGTGTGCAAAACATCTAACCCGGTATTTGTTAAACCAGAGGAATATCTGGCGAAGGACTTGAATGCATTTCGCAACCTTGTGAACACAATCGTCATTTTTTCATTAGAACAAGCCAACTATGATTTCAGTGTTTTTGAGTTGGTTAATTTGTAATAAATGCTTCTATTTCATTAAACCTTTGCTAGCTTGGCTCCAACCCAGTATTCTATCGAGTAGGCCATTCCAGAACTCATATTCTCAGCTATCACATAGGTAAAACGAGCATCTTTCCACAGCTTTAGGAGACCGAAGAAATTCGTCATATCCAATTCAGCACCCGGTACTGTTAATTAAACTGTCACCAAGTGACAGAGGAATGCAGTGCTTATTCATGTCCCCCCCCCCCCCCCCCCAACAAGATTCATCTCCCGCCTCCACAACTTGAGAAACATTATTTGCCCTGTTTTTCAGTGTATTGCCATTATTTCGTTTCCTTACTTTTTTCTACTTTTTAGTTTAATAATCTGAGAAAGCAGAATTTGTTTAATTTCGTCGAATATTGCACAAAGTTTGCCTGCGACTTTCATTAACTGACCTCATTTCCAATCTCTCACCACATTCTTTGTACATTCCCACAGTGACTTTATAGAGAAGTGAACTATGTTTCAGGTTGGCTATTCATTTTGGCTAGCAGTCGGAGCTATGACACTCGCCATCGTAAGCACGTTTTTCGCAACATGCTCTTCATGTCTGGGTGAAAACTACTTATAGAGGATTAGAATAGAACATCTTTTATTTCCTTGTTTACAAGAAGTCGTAGTGAAATAAACGACTTTTTTTTGTTCTTTCGCGAGCCTAGCGCATTAGTAATGATGTTGTTTAATACGAGTAATCGATGCTTCAACACCGTTAAGGATCCATCAAGACTCTCACGTTTCCGGAAGTGAGAAATTTGCACCGGAGTAATCTGCGATCAACTCACACCCTGTAAACCACGTGCGAATGCCCTACTACTGCTATTTCAAGATTTCAGACAGAGTTCACTCTACCAGCTTTTAACGACATTTAAAAAGAAGACCAGAAATTCAGAAACGGAACCACTGTACAATTTCCGTCGAATTTCCGGAATGATGAATGCAAGGGAATGAATAGAATGCAAGAAGGGCTGAAATCCGCAAAATATGTCCTTTGTTGGTTCTAAAGAAATAAAAAAAATAAAATAGTCCTTAAAGAAAGTGTCATTGCAATCAAAAAGTACTGATTGAGAACGAGCATCCATTTTCATTTGGATGTTCATATAAGAATAAGTGAAATGACGAGAAATTTCACCATTACCGCAATGACTTCAACAAGGTAACAAACTTCTCTCGGCCCCACAGTAGGTTGCGAATATCTCCACTGACAAAGCGAGAACACTCCTACATGACTATCCCGAAACAACATGAAAAAGGTTACTTGGCTTAAAAAGCCAGTTTTGTTTACGCATTGAAGCGATATCTACAAGGTTCAACCTATGTCTGGACTAGCTAAGCCCTTGTTTTACCAAAGTCGGAGAACTGGCACCGAGTTTCATTGCGATGATAAAAATATTGGCTTGATACATCCGCACGTCTCAGAATGTTATTATGCAAACCAAATATTTACTCAACCACTTCTACAATGAGTTTATGGAGACAGATGCGTGTGGTATCCTACTGGGAGTTATTAACGTCGAACGTTCTATCTTTTATCCTTCGTGCCAAAGTTGCTGTTGGATTTTAGCACGGAGAAATTGCGTGACTCAAACGAAGTTCGTATTATATGCAAGATGCTCTTCAAGAATTGTTTATGGAAGACACCTAGCATATCGGGCTGATAATGGATACCGAGATCACCTTAACCAATCTTTAATACACTGACTGTGTTTGTTCCTTACTTGTTCGAAGTTTATTAATCCTAAAATGACAGCTCCTAGCCTGAAAAAGCCTCATGTATTGCAGACTGGCATTGAGGTTACCATGTAGTTCATATTCTTGAGCTCAACATCAACTACGCAACGGAATACTGATGAGGTATTCATTCACTACGAACGTTAGGTCTTCAACGATTGTAAAGTGGAATATTTGTATACAATTTCGTGGTAGTTATTTCTGTCTCATGCTGGATGTTGTTGACAATCATGTAGTAATGAGAGCAAAGGATTTCCGAAGATTTAGAAGATGCCCAGAGGATTCCACTAACTCCATCAATAGCTTGTTGTAAGAAAGTCATTGCCTTGAACTTGCCCGCACAGTTTCCTCTATTCACAGACTTACGCTTAAAAATCAAATAATACTTGGAAGTGTAGCAGTTATCACTCTTTCTGATTATTTGATAACAGACTGTCAAGACAATGCTTAGTTCAGTAGCTAACGGTTTGCTGAACACCGCCTTCTTCAGAGCTGTTTTTCGGTGACCCACTTCCTCTTTACACAACCGTCTGGATCACACATGGAATGAAGGTTTCACCCTCTAAAAATTGATGTAGCAACCGTGTACAAGCTTACTAAAAATAATTCAGAGTGGAATAATAGCTGTTGGACCCACTAGTGACGATGTGACAGTGGAAGAAGCGACGCCGGACATAACTGTTCGGCGTTACTAAACAAAACCATGTTTTTGGAGGTGAATCGCTGATGTCCATTCTTGAATGGATACATAAGTCATGGTTGTTAAATGTTTGACAAAGCTCTGCTTTGTGGAACGTCTACACGAACTACAATATACACCATTACAGTGAGCCAAACTTATATGAATTCTTGAATGACTGAATGACTGCCGTATCTAGAAATTATGAATAACCGTGCAGTCTATTGCATGGTTCTCATTTGACTGCCGGTTTTTTGAACGAGTACGGTTTTCTTTGCCAGGTTTCTCGAAAGTCGTGCTAAGGCCTCATCAGCTGGTCACTACCTACCAGCTTGGTATGTTGCTGCCATGAAAACTGATTCTTCGAAGTGGTTAACTCAGGGATGGGCTTCATATGAAACTGTAGAATTCCTTCTGAACATAGAAGATCCCACCGGCAGGCCTGTTTGCTATACATCGCAATTCGACACCTAAAAACACCTCCAAGCCACGGTAAACTATTGAGAGGGAAGAGGTTGGTGAAAACATCACCTAAGCTGGACCTTTTCAATATATTTATTATAAAGATATCCAAGAACCCTTGCTAAAATATTCATTTAACTCAGATTTACCACCAGCAAAGAAGAAAGAATTCTGTAGTTTTCAAAAAGATAACCGAAAAGTCTGAAAAGGAAATTCAAGAACGTAGGTTGAGTCTCGAAATTCTTTCTTTAAATAAGCACGATTGGCTTAATTAATGAGAAACAGTTACAGTACCGTCAAAGCGGTCTAGCAACTGTAAAACAAGCTATATATTTGAGATGTAAGTTGATTACTGAGTGGGTTATACTTAAGGTTACCAGTACATACGCACCATAGCAAATAAACTCCACTTCCCCGAAAATATAAACATATGCGCTTTACATAGACTGTCGGTAGGATTTTCACTCTTACTAAAGCAGAAATTATTATAGAACATGTCTGCTGTAAGGACGCATCCCACAAGACATACGACCCGATAAGTAGTCCGATCTTACCCATCTTCCACTTGAAACACGTATGTTACTTTTGTTCTGCGTAAACGTATTCCTCAATTTTTTATTTCATCACTACTGTTATTTTGAAAGAGTGTGAAAAAGTCATGTTCAGCACTTCTTTAATTTACTGCTCTTCCATTCACGCTATACCTAGCAACGGTTTATCTCCTCATCGTGGCTGGGAGGTGATCCTGGCTGTTGGACTGCGATGTACAGCGGGGGATTCCTTGGCAGGATCTCCCAAGTTGAGGAGTCCGGTGTTTCCATCAAGAAACCTAGCTAAGAGTAAACCAATACCAGGATCCACCACAGTCCTAGTATCAGTCACATGGCGGCAAATCTCACTCTAATCCACAAAGGCTACGGCCGTATGTGGTGCTGAAGACCTGGGCCAGACTTAGGCCAGCCTGACCTCGGGATTCTAGAGAACCACAATAGCTTAGCCAGCTAATCTCCGAAATAACGGTCCGCACACGTGGGGCCTGCACAAGAAGTGAGGACGGGCCGTCCAAGTATCAAGTATCAAGTAAGTAAGTACATTCACACTAAAAGGGCACGTGTAGCGAAGTGCTCTCAGAGGCCCTGCGAATCACACGAAATCGATCCCGGCTCCCAAGACTCACCAACCTTTCCATCCTTCCGGAGTCGGCGAATTGATACAAGACTTGTCTAGCAGGATAGCAGCATTGGCTCGATACATCTGTAGGCCACCGCAGGTCATTGTAAGATGCCACATACGCATCCAATCACCTCGAAGCGATACTTGATGAAGTCGGGTGCCTGGCGCATCTCTCAGGGATTGATCAATACCGAGAGCTTTTATTTTACATTCACAAGCAAAAAGGATAATAATGTAAACTCATTTATTGTCCAAAAGTGGAGCCAATCGAAAGTTTTAGAATGTCAAAAAAAATGGCAGAGTAAAAGCTTTTAAAACCTGATAAGAATGTGTTAATATTACAGTTTGTATGCAATATGGAAATGAATATGAGTAGTGACAACTGTGCCTCTGAACGGATGACGTAAAATCGGCGTAAGAAATCCATTTATGGAATACAACTGGCTAGAATATTGTAGTCATGCGAAGCAGACCAGACACAACTGGCTAGATCATAAAGAAAGAGGGAAAAAGCATGAAAACGCACTTTCGTAGTATAACTACTGCTTATAAATTAGTACCTAGCGTAAATGAGGCGGTGACTTTTTATGAAAAGGCAGAGTAGATTACGAGGGTTATGCGATTGGCAGTGATCAAGCGATAACCCAACAGAAATGAAAGATACTGGAAATGAGAAGAATAAAGAAGAAAGGCGTTATATTGAAAACAGCCAAATTTAAGAAAACAGCTAAAAAAACATAATTTTGGTGTGTTAAACATACACAAGAGCGCAGAAACACAAGCACCCTCTAATACATGGAATTATCTAATCGCCGGGACAGAAATCACTTCTTCTGGCCTTCTTGCTCTAGTTTCACCAAATTATAGCACTGTGTCGGTAACGCATCACGAATCTCTTCCAGATTTCGAACCTGGCGAAAAACTGTTAAATATGTGAAGCATAAATGGTTTCGATATGTTTGTATAACAAACGGGAACAATCATGTTCATGTTTTATTTTGACGGTGTCCTGCCGGAGTTTCTTACTAGAAACGCCAGAAATAGCAAACAGATATCCTTAGGGTAAAAAACTTCACTACTTTTACTACGAACAAGTGCACGATTATGATTTTGAAAGCTCACCTCTTTCGAGACGGAGTCTATCTCGCTTTTTATTTGCGCTATGCGCCTATCCTCTTCAGTTTTTGACATTTTATGTTTAGGTACCTGCAAAACAAATTCGATTATACTAATTTCAGACATAAGTGAACATTCTTGAGACATATTCATAGAAAACATATCAGTTTTAAATGATCAGATAGCATAACTCATACATCTTGGAATAAACAGTAAAATAGACCTACTGAAAGAGATTTCTATGATATACGGCAGGCAGATGACTAAGTACTAGAAACTGTCTTGGGCTCACCACTTTTCTTTTGTATTAGCATGAACAGGAGATGAATGCAGTCCAACTGCCTAACCTGAGTTTCCATGTGGGCTTCGGCCAGCAGTTTCTCCAAGCTGTCAAGTTCGGATTCCAACTCATCTAGCTCAGCGTTGTTTACCGATTCCAGTGCATCTACACACGAACACTTACACATAATGGTTTACAGAATATGCAGAATGAAAAATCTGAATCGTACTCAGTCGATCAATGATTTTCTTGATCTGGCCAGCTTCTTCAGCAATGGTGGCATTAGCATCACGTGCAGCTTTCTCAGCCAATGATGCTTTGCGGACAGCCTGAAACAATGCATGATCCTGAAGTGAGGTAAGTCCTGTTGCCAATTATCACTAGCAAAGCTAACTTCGGTTGCCATTTGTTTGTCAGCTTCAGCTTGGGTTTTGTAGCTGTCCAAAGTGGAGTTTGTCTCAACCAATTCCTCAATAAGTTGATCGACATCAACATTTAACGCTTCAGCAGACTTACGCGTTTGCAACGTCAAGTTTTGGAATGCTTTTGCCTTCTGAAACAGTAATATGCACAGTAAACTGGTCGTGAACCATGAAAACTTGAAATAAAAGCATACGACATTATGGTAACGAGGTATGACATCCTAGCAAATAATCATATTTCACATCTGTCTTCTATACATCATACCTCCTAACGGTTTACCGACTCATCGTGGCTGGGAGGTCTTCCTGGGTATCGGGTTGCGATGTGCAGCAGAAGGATTCATTCCCCGGTAGGGTTTCCCTAGCCCAGGACTCCGGCTTCTCCATCAGGAAACCATCAGCTAAGAGTAAATCAAAACTAGGATCGACCACCGTCCGACCGCCTGTGGTGGTGACCACCTTAGGCAGATTTTGGTCAGTCTAACCGTGGGACTCCAGAAAAATACAATAGTTAAACTAGCAAGACTTCGAAAAATGGAGATTATAATGGGACCCGCACAACCAAGCAAATATTCTTTATATTAATGATGGGGCCTAATGTTCTACTATACGCAATAAGGTATTTATGTGGCACAGAAATATCCAATGTTTCAACTAACCGCATTAACAATTTTTGCATCCTCGCCAGCCTGACGGGCCAGTTCTCTTGCTTGTTCCGCATCAGCGGCTGCCGAGCCAATAGCATTTTCTGCATCAGCAGTTACCATTTCGGCTTTTTTGATAGCAGCATTAATTTCATCCAACTTATTTAACTGTTCAATTGCAGCCGCTTTTGATTTTTCCACTCGTTCGTTGAATTCTAAGAGAAACAAAGGGAATGGTAGGAAAACGACAACGATTATATTCAAAATTGCCACCATTCAGAGTTTCAAGTGTTCTCTCAGCGTCCTTCAGTGTATTTTCAGCCATTTTCAAAGCATCGTCTGCTCGTGCTCTTGCAGCATCAACGTCAGCGAGTAGGGCATCAGAGATCTTAACTAACGCACTGCTACTTAATATCACATAAACACGAAATTAACTGCTTGAACTGTTTCAAGTTTTGAAAAACTGCTTCATCGCCACTTGCATATGTATTACTTTATCTTCTACCATAGTGATAAGCTTCATTTTTCCACTACATCTTAGTAAAAGATTCATTGAAAAACCTGATTTTCTATTCATAATCAAATTATTGCTTCTTCTTAATGTTCCAATATAACAGATTCCTGCCAACTAATCCTTTTCATGTTCCTTCATCTATGCATCACATCTGACTACAAATACATTTCCAATCCTATGGTGATAGACGATGTTTAGCAAACCTGATCATTTCCGGCCAACAAAACCCAACATAATTAAATCGGACCTGTTGTTGATCTTCAACGCTTTGCAACTCATTTCTTGCCTCAGCAGCAGCTCGGGCAGCCTGTTCTAACGTGTCTTTGCTGTTCTCAGCCTCCTTCCTTGTATTCTCAATGGCCAACATTGCTTCGGCATTGATATCTTTTGCTTCGTCTTTTAGCTGAAACGTCCATCAGTTCATTAGCGTAGTTGAAAATTTGCCAACGTTGGTAGACATACGGGTTCAGCGCAATGATTGAAGAACATTAAGATTCATAGAGAAAGAATATACTGAACAAAGTTCATTGACGTCACTTAAATGTACGTTCTCGGCGACGTGATTGCTTGCAAAGAAAATTTAATGAGCCATAATAAAGATATTACAATAAATCTTATTTGTAACTTATAAAAATCATTACTATTAAGGACTTCAAAGCAACTGAGCATTTTTAAGCCGATGATTTTCTTAATTAATCACTTTCCCAAGAAATTATATCCATAACATTCATACCGGCTGGCCGCATGTTCGACGATAACGGCACGATTTTCTTACAACTTCATTTGTCGCTTCACTAACCTTCTGAGGATCAAAAGTCGGAAGGCGCAGACTCTCCACAGAAGTCAAGGCTTCAGCTGCCGCCTGATTAGCGGCTGTTGCAGCATTCTTCTGCTCTTCAGCCAATTCTAGAGTCCTAAATCGTCACGCAAATTCAGAAAGATGAGTTACTGTAAAACACCCTACGCCTATTCAAATGGCCATTGAGTCGATTTATGAAAACATATTTGAAACGTATGTGAACTGCATTCACCCATGGTCAACGACAGAAAAAGAATTGTAATACAACAGCTGAGAAGGTGAACTTCATTTTCGTATTTTCTACTTGGATACTTGGACGGTTCACCCTCACTGGTTCTAGGGATCCCCGAATAATTTCCATTGTTTCGGCGTTTTGCTGGCTTAGCCATAGTGCTTTCCTGAAGTTAGCCTGGCTAAAGTGTGCCATAGTTCGTCACCACGACAAGCAGTCGCCGCCCTTGTGAACCAGGAGATTTGCCACCACGCGAGTAGGTTAGTATAAGGACGGTGGTAGATTCTGGTATCGATTTATTCTTAGTTAGGCTTCCTGTTGGAAACGCCGAACTTCTCAACTTGGGAGGTCCTGCTGTGGGATGAATATCCCCCCGCTGTACATCGCAGCCCGATACTCCAGGAACACCTCCCAGCCACAATGAGGCGGAAACTGTTGGTAAGTTTGTACTTTTTATAACATCCAAATCTGGTGTACCCTAATTCTACACTTTTTATGCATATAATATGAAGGAAACATGTTCATTACCTTCTCAGTGTTTCATTCAGTTGTGACTGCCGCTCCCTCATTTCAGCGATTTGTTGCGAAATTTGTTCACCTAAAACAAATCACTGACAGGGTCCGTGATTTAGTTTATAAAAGTGGAGATATTTAATAAGAACTGACCACCATAAATAGCATCCCGAGCCTCTTTGTGCGCCTTTTTGGCATTCATGTTCGCCTCCTCAGCAAGCCTCTCAATCTCCTTTGACTGTTGTTCATGCCTAACAGCCTCCTCACGAGTTTTTTGAGCCAAAATTGACATCTGAACTATCTTTTTGAAGACAGAACGTGTTAACTTTTTATTTACTGCCTAATACAATTTTTCAAGCCAAGGTACCTAATACAATTTTTCATGCCAAGGTACAAGGTTTCTATGTGTGATACAACCACAATAATGCCGAGATAATTGCAGAACTCCGGAACAAAGGTGTCTGCGATGGGGAAAGAAAGCGCTATTACCCTTTCCGGGGGCTAACGTGTCCACCATCATACCATACAGGTCCTTCGTTTCTCCTTTCTCTCTGCTAGTTTTCTATCTGCCAGTGTCATCAGCAATCAGAAGTCAACGGGATTGATCTGGGGAGCTGAAATCGACAAGAGAACGTATATTTAAACTACCGACAACTTCAACTACTAACATGGTAATGATAACGACTTCCGCAGGATGGATTGCACGGAAATACAAGTGCTTATCACCAGATAATCACCACTGTCAACTATTCCATCCTGTATAAACAGCATCACGGGTGAGTATGCCCAGTTCCTTGAAACATGCTCTACAGAGGAAGATCCAACTCGATATGAAGAAGACACCACATCGAGAAGATGAACAACTGCGGACAATCGACTCGGACCATCAGCTCTGATGAAGACGAAGACGTCGGAACGTTAGTCGAATGAATACTGTTTATCGACATCGTGTAAGCTCAACAACTTAAACAGATAGTAAACGTCCAATTTTCATAAATCTTCATCGAAAGAGTAAACTAGGTCTACATGGCGTTAAATACTTACTTGCTGGCTTTGCTCTCCGTATTTTTTGCTTGCCTCCTTAGCCAATTCCCACTGCGTCTTGCCCTCAGTATCCAGATAGTGTAAAGCGTTTTCCAATTCACTCCTGGCTTGCTCTGAAAACCACAATGATGAAGTAGTTCAAGCATTAACTCCAATACCAGTATAACAAAATAAGGAGTTACAGAAATTCTTGGGAGAAAAAACTAGAGAGTAAAACCAATAGCTCTATCTACCATTAATTATCTTCCATCGTTGGAGTCCAACTTCCGTCTGCTCTACTTTTCCTCTAGCTGTATTCATCATTTCGTCTACACTCTTTACATTCACCAAAGCATCAGCAATATCATTCCTTAATTGAGCAACCTGGCCAACCAAAGCAGAGTCGTCCGACTCTAAAACACAGCATCATAACACCATAAAGAATCTTAAAACAATCCAATATAATCGGCTTCGTCGTAAGCAAATGCGATTTAGCTAATCAATCGAAAAAACTGCCACTGAAACAAGAACGGAGTCCAACCTAGCCTCTGGGTTACACTCTCGGACAATTTTTGAACATCTTCGCTAACTTGCTTCACACGGTCATCGAATGCGGTGTCGTTGACCTAGACAACACAAACATTCAGACATTCTACGAATCCAGTATGACATCGAAAATCCGTAAAGACCTGTGAAAACGAACATACCGGTGCAGGGTTCTCTATTATCTCCTTCAAAGTGTTGTCAAGTTGTTTCACACTTTCACGGAATGCATTCACTCGCGTCTGAATCAAGGTGTAGCAGTCGTCACATGGAAGACATCCAGAATTGATGTCGTACCGGTTTTCCACGCATTGATCACAACGCCGTCCCTCAATGTGATCACGACAAAGACATTGACCTGGAGCAATAAAATTTTGAAAATCTGGAAAACAACAGAAAACAAATCTTGTACAACACAGTGCTTGGTGATTACATACCGCTGGTAACATCACACTGTAGACTTTCACTTCCGATCACTTCACAGTCACATGGTTGACACCCTTTGGGACCGAAACCAAAGTGGTATGGAGCACACTCATTACACCTTCAATTCATTCAATTCAACGATTGCATTACAATACTACTGCGGCAACAATATAACCAGGAACGCCCGTTTGTGAACACCCGAAAAAAAGGGTACATCGGCCTGTCCATGGACTTGGTACAGTTCGTGAACGCTTCTTATTACTCTTAAAATGGTCATAAAACAATGAAAAAACCACTCACTGTCTTCCAGTAACACCTGGCTTACATTTACATCGACCTGTAACAATGTCACAAGTGGCATCCTCCGATCCAAGGAGATCACAACCACAAGGTTGACCACCAATGCCAGAACTAATGTTGAAGAAACCATACTAGAATGGGAACAAAATTTAAAAACGCAGATTCCTTTCACCTTTCTGTTGAAAGTAACTGGAAAGTATTGCAATAAAAAAAATTGGAGTAAAACCCTTAGAACAAACAGAACAAGAGCTGCACGAAATTGTAAACCTTTAGAAAACCGCGTAACTCCTCTTATCCACTTATAAGTGCACTAATCTCAAAATAGCACCTCGACAAAAACGAAATGTTAAAACGAACAACATCGAACCTCAGGCTGATCGCAGCGGAACCCCATGATATGTGGAAGGCAGTCGCATTGGCCGTTATCCTGAGAGCACTCCAAAACAACGTAGTCATGTGTCGGTCGACGAGTCCCGGGTGCAAAGCACCTAAAAACAAGCTAAAAATAAACGACATCAAACTTTATTAACGAGATTTCGACTGAAAATAGGTTGACACTCTGGAATAACAATTTGGGATGTAACCACAGTGTAAAACACAGTTTATGATCTAACACTGTAAAACACATAGAAGCAAAAACTTACTTTCCAATGCCCTTGGAACACATCCTCATACAGCCTTCAATCATCATAACCAGAAAAAAATCAACAGAAAGTAAGCTCATACCCGCAAGCTTTGCAATTGCCTTTCGGTTCCAAAAGTGCATCTCCCCAGTATCCTGGCTTACACTTCTCACAATGGAATCCGTGTGTATTGTAAACACATTTTTTGCATTCGCCAGTAACTCTTAATAGGAACTCATTCATAAACCACATAAGATTAAACCAAGCTACCCTCGAAAACTCACTTATCACAATTTCCGATAGAGTTCTGGTCTATGTTACCCGAACATTCACATTCTTTACACGGGATTCCATCTTTTGGATTTCCGAAATAACCATCCGAACACTCATCACATCTAAAAAACTGTGAGAACTCTGTAAAGGACAAAAATAGCTGCCATATATAAAAACGACAGCCCACCTCCGCCCAGTATAACCTATTGGGCATTCTGTGCACAATATATCGCCATCGGTATGAAGAATACATGGCCCGTCCTCAGGGCAGGGACATTTCTATAATCGAACAATGAAAAACGGGAAAAATGGAACGGAAATAAACAAAAACCACGAACTCAAAAGATTAGCAACGGCTAGAAGAAGTTAAGTTATACATGCGAGAAGAGCTTAAGTATAAAGGGAATTCATCAAACCTCGCAATCTGTCTCAGTACCGGTCAATGCATTTCCATAGTATCCTCGAGCACATCGCTCGCATGTGTCACCTGCGGTGTTATGTTCACAAATGCACGCACCTGAAGCGATACAAATCTTGACAACAAAACGTGGATATCGCACTCTTTCGTCGCTTATCACCGTGGAATTTGCGTAAGAAATAGCATTGTTTACAACAGTGCTTGAAGAGGAAGTGCTCAGTACTAAAAGTACCTATGACACCGCGCTAATTTACTGACACCTCTGAACTACGCCAGCGACCAAAAATCAAAGCGCTGTTCTACACGCCAAACTGTCGATGATAAGGTGGGCCGGACATGTAATGCGCATGAACGAAAACCGTTAGCGACTGGGTGCTTGGGGATGTCAAAAGCACAGGAGGAAGACCGCCGATCCGATAGTCAGAGTTCCTCACGAAAACCTTAGAAGAAAGGCTTAATGCTCAACGAGACCCTAGAGCGAGCATAATCGACTGTGTTACTTTTACACATGACAGAGACAAATAATGGAATGTTTACTGGAGCTCACTCGAATCACTCGACGATCAACAGAACGACAGGTGATTGCACCAAGTTCCAATCTACGAAACAAATTAATTCAATGCAAACTGACCACTCTCTGCGTCGCAGCTGTCTGAGTGACCATGACAGTCACATTTGATGCACCGATTGAATGGTCCTCCGTATTTGAGTTCACGTCTATAACCCGGTGCACAAGACTCACAGAACTGACCCACGAAACTATAACAGGCCAGAAATAGCTACACTGAACCATTGCATGTGGATATACTTTGAAAATCTTGTCGCCTACCCGCTGAGACATTCGCAATGCTCAATCCAGTTGGCTGCTCGAGGAACAGACGATGGTGCCAGTCCAGCGGTGCCAAGTTTTACATTCGATAGAAAACCAACATCTACATTACAACACACGTGTAATTCCAGTATATTCGACAAGAATATTGGTGAAAAAAAACATGGATACCTTGATAAGAATACGTTCCTCTAATTTTGAGTGCTGTAACATTCGACAAAATACCGATGAAGTCCAACTCATTAAGACGAGGATGCCATTGAAATTGGGGATCCGCATGAATACGGAATCGATATGACTAGAATTCATTTGTTACAATGAAAAACGAAACAGTCTTCCCCTCTAACGAGCATACTTGAGTTTCTAGTCCTGGTGTTGGGTTATCTTGAGCGAAAATTGGTACTGACAACTCCTGTCCATCACCACCAACAATCACTACATCTCTATAGAAAAAGCGATACAATTCTTCACTCTTTGCAAAAAAGAAACCGTCCTAAAATAAAATGCCTACTTTACGCTCGGTCTAGCACCTTGTTTAGTAACGCGTAGATCAAATGTTAGTAGCTGATTATAGGAACTGCGTTGGTCACCACTAAATTGTTCAGGAGCCAAAAAATGAACTGGTCCTTCATCCGCACTGGACGCCTTCAACAAAATTCATTCAAAAAGATACACAAACGCAGCATTAATAATATGTAGAAGATGCAGAAAGGGAAAAAAATGAGTCTTACCGCTAATGCATGATCTAACTCAGCCCACTGAGCATCCACAAACCCGTAATGAGACTGAGCGGACCACTTTTCTTTACCTAAAACAAGAACACTGGCCATTTCCATAGTAACATTACAAAAATGTAGAAGGCAAAAAAAAACTAACAACACCAAATATAGTCTATAAAGTTACCGGATTCAAAGTCAGACGAGATGTTCATGGCATAATATCCAGGCGCAGTGGAACAAATAGAGGAATGGCCATAGCAAAAACATGGTGAGCATCCAAACTGTCATGAAGACAACTTCGAGAGGAGTAGGGAAATCATCAAACACAAAAAAAATTACCTGGTTTTCTACGGACAAGTCGAAATAACCCGGTTTGCACTTGTTACATTGCCGTCCTTCAACGTTTGACTTACAAAGACATGTGCCAGTGACCACATCGCAATGGGGATGATTAGCATGTGAACCAGCAAGCTCACAACCACAGTCTCTGCAGAATAGTGCTACCAAGCTAGATGGCAACGAGAAAAAGTGCTAGATAGAACAATTCCTATCTTTTTTATCTCACCCCCAAAGACATTTCCATCTCGTTAGCTTCAAAGAATAGCCCTTCGCACATCTTTATAAATGCAAAGACGAAACATAAATTCTCGCGATTCCCTTGCCATAATTCAAATATTCTCTCCCAATGACTAACCATCTCACCGTGGTAATGGAATATTCCTGGATTTAGGAATCGCCATGTCCACCAGAAAATTCATCCTTTGATACGGTTATCCAAATGCAAAAGCCGAATATTTTTATTCGATATACCTGGTAAGAGTAAGTCTATGCAAAAAATAGCCGTCATCGTGGATTAAACCCACTCGAAAGACGACAAATCTTCATTCACGAGGGCGACTGGCTGTAGTCACTAGAGCGCCTCGGAACGGCTACCTCGATAAGTCAAAATAAAGACTTGTCGGAGCAGAAACATACCGACGGAACAAAAACTGTGATAAGGTACGGAAATACCGAAAAGAGAGTCAGAATACACTTGGATACTTGGATGGCCCATCTTCACTGGTTGCGCGAGTCTCAGCACAACTTCCGGAGCTTTTCTGGTTTAGTCATTGTGGCTACCTGGAGTCCCGAGGTCACCTAGGCCAAAGTCTGCCCCAGGTCGTCACCACCACAGCGAGTCGCCGCTCTCATGGATCAGAGGGAGATTTCCCACCATGCGACTAGTTTGATACAAGGACGGTGATAGATCTTACTATTAGCTTACTTTTAGTTGGGCGTCCTCATGGACACGTCAAACTCTTCCTCAGTATTGGAGACCCTTCTGGGAGGATGAATCCCGCCACTGTAGATCGCAGTCTGACACCAGGAACACCTTCTAGCCACGATAAGGCGGTAAACCGTTGGGAATAATTCGAATGCAATGTGACTCTGATATCTACCTACTGAATATGCTTTGTTATCAAAAGGCCTTCAACATACGCGAACGCTGTGATCACGGAACCGCCTTGTCTGAACGTCAGCGGGTAATTTAAAAACTCTTTTCAACATTTTTAAAAAATTTCAGGCTCTAATTAATCACAATATTGGCAGCTAATAAAGGTTGCCAATCACTGCTGCTTCAATAAGGCTGCGTTTAGCTAAGAATAAAAAGCAACTCTCCCATCCACTATTACTTTACTAGATATGTTTGAGCCTTCTCTAAATGAAAAAAAAACCAATGAAGTGTCTTCTTTTAGTGAGAATCACTTACTTGCATCCATTTGGTCCAAAATCGAAGAATCCATCCATACATTGATCACAGTAGCGTCCGCCAACTCCGGGTTTACAGTGACATTGACCCGTGTTATCACACTGTTGCGACAATGAACCAATCTGGAAAGCTTCTTGAATGCATTCTAAAGAATTTCCTTGAACATTTCACGTACCTCATTACAACCACAGCTCACACAGTAGTTATCACCAGGTCGACGCCAATGATTCGGAGCGCAGTTCTCACAATGAACTCCCTAAATATCTTGACTGAGTTAACTTTTCATTTGCTGCCTACTACAATTTCATTGTGAATCCAGCTACAGCCTTAGCTTAACTGGGTTTAATGCCGATTTGGGCTACCCAGAGCAATCCCGTTGACGGGTGACCGCTGATGGCACTGATCGACAGAAAACTAGCCTAGAGAAAGGTGAAACGAAGGACGCGCATGGTGTGGCGGTGAGCGCGTTATCCCCCGAAAAAGGTAATAGCGCGCTCGTTCCCCACCACAGACACCTGCGGTCCGGAGTTTTGCAAATATCTCAACATCTTGCAGTTATCCATCTTGATTGCATCCAGAAAGTCAAAGATACTTCAGTAATACAAAGTACTTACGTGTGTATTTCCCTGACAGTCAATACAATGTCCACCGTGGCCGGTTTTCTCGAACAGCTCGTGATCGAAGAAACAGCGATTGGAGAGTTGAGAGCAGTTACAAGCTGTAATGAAAGTCCTTCACGAAGCAAAACGAAAACAAAAGGTAAAAACAATCGCGATTATAAACACTTCTTATCTACGCTAATAAAAGACATAAGAAGAAAAAAGAGAGTTTCTAAAGAACGGAGAGTTTTGAAAAACACACAAACTATTTAAGAAAAGAGGTCATAGTGAGCATAAAAAAGATAAAGCTCTCGACGTTGATCAATCTCTGAGGAACACGCCATGCATTCAACTCCATCAAGCATCGTTGGAGGTGAGTGAATGCATATTTCGCCTTTAGAATGACTCTCGGTGGCTTGTCGATGTGACAAGCCAACGCTGCTATCCTCCCAGACCAGTTTGGTACCGATTTGCGGATAGCGGAGTTGCCATAGAGCGCCCTCTGTCGTCTGTGGTGCAACTCGGGCTGGAAGGCGCCTTTCTAACGATGTCACCGGGTGATTTGCTTCTCCCATCGGCAAGTGCACATATTTCCACTCCAGATTTTCAGCTTAGTTAGATTTTAATCACTCCATACAAAACATGACCACGGGTTTCAGTCTAGTCGTGTGCCAGCCGGACAGTAGACATGGGGTGTTCTGTGCATATCTCGAAAAACAAATGCGTTTGTCCTATAAAGGTACTTCTACTAATCGTACTCATCTTTTTCATCTAGCGGAAACCTGGGACTGACTTACACTTGTACTTCTCAGTAACGAAAAGTGGTTGTCCAGATCTAACTTTACCCACAAAGTCTGCTAGCTCGCCCACTCGTGAGAACCCCTGCCTGGTATTAAGCCCTGTTCTCACAAGAGTGTCATGCTCGTAACATGGTTATTTGTGTGGGGAATTTCTCCACCGGAAACTTAATCAGACCCTGAGTGAGCTGTTGTCAAGTAATTCGATTGAAGGTCAGTTTTACTTCAACCGGTTCTCAATCCACGTAAAAAGGGCCGTAAAAAGTTGACGACTGAGTCTCGAAGGTTCTGCTTCATCCGCTGTATGGCTCCGAACTGCTCGGTTCGTATTACTACTGATATATTGTTTTAGGAGAATGACCACTCCTGTTTTATTTCTCTTTTCCTGTCTATTCATTTACTTTTAAGTGAGAACTTTATAGTTTCTTGTTCACACCCCACTAGAGAATTATTACCTATGCTTCATTTATAGAAATAATCTGTCATTTTTGGATCGGAATACGCACCAATGCACTCGTTGGCTTCACTGGCAGTTCCAGGACGCCAAGGTCGATCATTGTAGAAAGGTAAACACTCATCACAGTCAGCACCTATAATATTGGAATGGAAAGAATAATTCTCAGCATAGCCATTAGACTTTCACCTATTGACCAAAGAAATATTGACTAGAAGACGAAACACTATACAATTTTAAACAAAATACGAAATAGGCACGTCACGTCTACAAATTCAGGCCGTTCAGATTCGTTGTGTTCTTACCCTGAGTGTTGTGTTCACAGCGACAAACCAGTCTATTCTCACCGTCCATACTAGACGACTGAACACATTCGGATGCATGGCCGTTACACTTGCATCTAGAATAAAATAGTATGTCAGTATATTCTTCAGAAAGAAAACCACTCGTCCACTAAAATAACTGCCGAATGCTCACCGTCCTCCGACTGCAAAGTCGGAAATGGCGTAGTAATAACTTCGCAACACTTGCGGATCACCAAATACTTCGTCTCCGAAGGTGTTCATTCGATTTAAGACAATTCTAATAGCGGAGGCCGTTACCCATTGCTGAACGGATATTCCTTGTTTAAAGATGGTTGTTAAAAATAAATAATAGGAACAGGAATAAATAACAGGAATAACAAGAAATAACAGTAATAATACAGTCTCTACTTAATATTACGTTGGAATATCACGCATGATTCCGTTAGACATTTTCGGAACAAGAATTAAACCTTTCCACTAAGTTGTTCTCCGTCTCATTTGCTCTAAACGCCCCATATTGTATTTTGAACCTTGTCGTTATTATAGGGGCGCATGAGGCGCAGTGGTCGGAGACGCCCAGCAACACATACGTGGAATCGATCCCTGCACTCGTGGCCCACCAAGCCTTCCATCCTTCCGGGGTCGGCAAATTGGTGCCAGACTTGTCTGGGAGGGTAGCAGCACTGGCTCGATACAACCGTAGGGCACCGCGAATAATTATAAAGACCAGATATGCATTCAATCACCTCTAAGCGGTGCTTAGTGAAGTCGAATGCATAGCGCATCCTTCAGGGATCGATCAGAGCCGGGAACTTTAGAACTTTAGAGCTGTTATAACAATTGAAGCGCTTTCAGCCAGTGCAAACTACGCTCTCTTGTGATTAGGATGTGGCGTAGGAAACCAATCTTTAATTCGAACTGTCATTTTTGGAACGAACCAATGACAGGATTCACCACTGCCCTAAAACGACCTGAAGAAGGCTTCAGTTAAGCTAACCTCGGGACTCCAGAGAACCAATTTACCTAAACCAGCAAAGTTCTAGCATCGGTATCCCGCAGAGCGCTGCGATGTCGGTCGAGTGAGACCACCAGTGAGACGCGATCAAATCTCGGGTTGCACAGGACGTTAAGGGAAACGGAACATAGGAGCACGCACATGACAGACCATGGAGATTAATTTTTGCTCTGTACCTATAATAGTAAGACCGTCTTTTCAGGCGCCGTTCATCAGGCCGTTGGTCGTGTAAAATTCTACGTTATCGCCCCACGGGAGACAAAAAGCGAAAAGACCGACATTTGTCAATTAGATGACGGTGCCATTGTAATTCGTGGTGGAAAATTTTCGTAACGAAGTGCCGCAGGCGTTGGCTTTCTCGTAACCCATCCTGTTCCATATCACCGCGCTTGGCTACTATTCGTCTGCACAGTCCGCGTCAAAAGAAAGTCAGTATTATCAGCTGGTACTCCTCAGCTTGTAGAGCTGATAAAAAACCGGAGGAAGTAATCCGCAACGGGAAATCCTTCTATAAAATCGTGGTTGGAGACTTTAACACCAGGTAAGGAACGGCGAACGAAAGTGAATACAGGATAGGGAAATTCAGAAGAGGAGAATGAAATGGAAATAAATCGTCTTCCAGAACTCCCGTTCACAGCAAGTCTCTTCTATTGGGTTCATTCTTCGAAAAGAAAGAAAATGGTGATGGAGAAAGGAGTCTTCTAACGGCACGACTCATCGGAGATCGACAATATTCTCACGGACACAAAATGGTGCCTCTTTGAGACCTAAGTGGCACCTGGATTCTGTCTTGTATCTGATCACCGCTTTCTCCGGGCGTGGATTCGATTCAATCATAAGCTGAGAAGGGACACCTGTTATTGACCAAGAAAAAACTGTTCACCTGTGACGAAAATACTATCGAAGGATTGCCCAAAAAGAAAAGGAAACTGAAGCGTGATCACACTGAAACACACCTAACACGGCTGGTAATAAATGCCAACTGCATAGGTCTTTTGCAAAAAGATTTACCTTGGTGTGGGCAAAAAGAATTATTGGAAGCAGCTCAAAAATGGTTTAGTCTAATGAAAAGCGATCATTTCTGCTCCATAAACAACGTCTCGGATCCCAATATTTAAAAATCGCACGGAATTCTGTCCTCTAAAGTTCGACTTGCAATAGAAAGAATGAAGAGGCGCACAGCTCCATGACTCGATAACAAAACGACTTCCTTCGAACTAAAGGCAACAAACTACATGTATTTCTCCACACAAAATGGCATCTTACTTTCGGATTAAAATCCTGGATCAGCAAAGGACGTCGCAGATGGGCATCTTATGCAAGAAAAGTGACCGAAGAGACCTTCATAACTACCACCCACTATGCGTGTTGAGTGTACTCTGTAAGCTGTTCACGAAGATTATTACCCTTTTGCGCACATCGAAGAGCTTGGATGGGATACAACTTGATGAGCGAGCAGCATTCCGACAAGAATTCTGCAACATGAAGCAAATCGAAACCGTGTCACGGGTTATAGAAGTCTGTTGGTTGTTCCATCTCCCATTGTCCTAACCTTTATCAATTACGAGAAAGCGTTTGACAGTGTCGAAACTAGTGCAATCCTATCAACGCTCGTCCACCAAGAAGTGGACCTGTCCTATATACGAGCACTAGCAGACTGTCACCGGAACTGCAGTGCCAATATACAACTTTTTCATCGACCTGTCACCACACCCATAGGAAAGGTGGTTCGATAAGGCTACAAGATATCACAAAAGCTGTTTAGTGCCGCATTACAATGGATTACGAAATATCTCGATTGGAACGGGAAAGGCATACGTATTTGTGGAAAATTCCTACCAAATCTTCATTTCACGGATGACATCACATCTTTCGAGTAGCACCAGGGAAGCAGAAACGATGCTCAGTGAACTCAACGAAGCGGGAAGAAACATTGGATTGCGCATGTATGGAAAGAGGACCCCCTTCCCACTAAGAGTTACTATCGTTGTAAAGACTTTCGGCAAAACCCTGCACTTCGTAGTGCTCAACTGCATTGGTAAAACGCCTCTCATGTAGGAACCGCATACCAAAGACCTTGGTTGAGGAAGTTGAGCAAGAGTCTTGCTGCATGGACCACATCCAAGCAGTGTCACAGGCTATACAAGCCTGTCGTTGAAATATTTCCGTCTGCCTCGTCCCCTATGCTTTTTTGATTAAAAAAGCATCTGGCAGCTCAAAACGAGTGAAATCCTATGAGAAATCGTCGACCAACGAGTAGACTTGTCCTAAATAAGAGCACTACTTGACTGTTAACGGAACTGAAACACAAAGATACAGCGTTTTCATTGACTCCTCACCATACTCATATTAAAAGGGGTTCGACAAGGCTACACAATATCGCCGAAGCTGTTTACTGCTGCACTGCAATGGGTAACGAACTCACTGGATTGGAACGAGAAGAGCACATGTAGTGGTAGAAAATGTTTATGAAATTTTCCTTTCGCAGATGACATTATTACCTTTTTCCGAAGAACCAGTGAAGCAAAGACGATGCTCAGTGAAGTTTATGAACCAGGAAGAAAGATTAGACTGGGCATGAATAGGACGAAGACCCAGTTCATGAATAACTCACAGAGCCGAGGCGAACTAATAGAACTGGATGGTTTTCTGATTACGGAGACCACGTCATGCGCGTACCTTGGACATTTAATAAACACAGATATCAGCATGAAGGAGGAATTAGACAGAACACGGTGCTCAGTATGACCCGCATTAGGGTCTCTCGAAGAAATTACCGACCAGCTAATGAACTCAAAATTCCGCGCTCATCTTTTAACTCAACAGTTTTTCCAGCGCGCTGTTATGCAGCAAAGACTTGGGATGATACTTTAAGTACATCGAGAAATCTCTCACGCCACTCACAGATCGTTTGAACAGTCGCTTCTGAAATATACCCGGCACTTACAACACATGTCCCATCTTCGGGATCCGGGAGAATATGTATCGACAACGAACTACTATTCTAATAAGAAGAACAGATGACAGTCATCTTCTTAAAAGAGAACCGAAACAATGAGATACGTGCTCCTGGTTAACCTCAACCTTATTCATTCGTAGATGAGAACGATTTCAGGAGTGCTGAATGGGCCTATCGAACGTCACCATGCTCTGAACGGACCAGCACCATGGACGACGCTGGCGCGAGGGAGAAACGAAAGAAAATTGTGCTTGAGCCCGCATGGACAACCAATGGATGACGACCATCCAGGTATTCACATATTTGTCGAAATGTTGTGTATAAGAGAGCTCATCCCGCCTGGAGAGTCCCTTAGATGCGAATTTCAATGTTTTCTTGCGGAATCCTTCATAAGCGTAAACCAGTGTCTGAAATCGTTATAGTCCTAGCAACAGGATATTGGTCAGCTGATAGGCGGTCACAACCTAGGAAGCCATTATATGGATTTCGAAAACCGAGAGTAAGGAAACCTTGTTCATCTCGCAAAACACACGTGAAACGGAAAATGTGCTGCCGTTGCACGATTCTTAGTGATCGGTGGAGACGAGACACTTAGGTGTTTAGAGGCTCATTAGTTAATATTAGCCAGCAATATAATGGAATCAAGGTGCTGGTTAGATCCAATCTCCAATGACCTCCCTCAACCTACGTGGAATCTCCTCAGCTCGACTAACTCCAGGATTGCATGGAGGAACGTCTCGACCAGGATTTTACAACATTCATAGAGAAGAGCAAGAAGAAAACCTCAAGGAAAAGCCGAAACAACACGTGAAATGTTCGAAGACGTTTGTGGATGTTGAATTCCGGAAAAACGAATCGAGTATAAGAAGTACTGGGATCTACACAGTAGATGTGATAATGGGCAGTGTAATGTAATTAAATGGGTCGAATAGAAAACAAGCAGAATGGAACAAATACGGAATGGAGTGCAATTTGTTCTCGGAAGAAACGAACGCATGAAAAAAACCTGCAAAACTTCGCTGTCTTCAAAGGCATGAGCCGAGGGTCTCCCTTCAAGAGTCGAGAACGCGATATTTCCTCCGGTTATCGGCGAAATGTCAGAGAATTCCTCAATTAAAAGATATAAGATCAATAATGACATGTAAAGTCAAGATTCGCAATAATTTCGTGTATTCATGCATATTGAGATGAAAATTTAATGCGTAGAAACCTTCGTGCACTGAGCAACAGCCTCGTTACCCGGAAGTATTGGGGCTTTGTCTGGAAGACCATATGTGGCACGACATGAGCCACTGAAAAACAAAAATGAAACTGGCAACAAAATAGGACTCCATAATCCAATCACTTCACCAACTTCATAGCGATAATCAGTGAATAGCTCATGTCTCATGCTCTATCAAGCTGTTCGTCGCAATGGCCGCACTATGCATCATATGACTTGTTTGTGTTACTGTATTGCAAATAAACTTGTAAATAGATGAATGGTTACATTAATAATCTTCTACAAATTATGGACCCATTATTTTCGCACAGTCAAAGACAGTTTTGTTGTTACACTGTGAATGAAAAGTAACTCCCTATTTCGAAATACTCACCATTTCTTTAAATATTGTAATATTTTTTCCATTTTCATATAGTTAAGCTTATTTTCATGCAAGATGGTGCTTCTCTACACTTTGCTATTGTTGTACCTGAATGGTCGAATTCCCACTTCGCTGGAAGATGAATAGATCACCGTGTTTCGCGAGCGGCCACTCAGAAGCGCTGAACACCCTACGACATTCTTTGGGGTTGACTAAGGGTATACACTACCAAATAAACGACTCTAAAGGAAGTAGAAGGGTAAGTACGACCAGTAACGCACTCTCTCACAAAAACTCGTGGTGAAACCAGTTGACCCCAGTTGACGGATTCCTGGAGAGATGAGAAGCTGATAGAAAATATAGGTGGTTATATCTAATTTCGAAAAGGCTCAAAAATACGGTCTCTTCACACATTCATTTCCTGTGGAAGTTATTTTTAGAAAATATCTTACAAGAATTTTAACATAGTGAGTTACTTTTCGACCATCTTCCACATTGCAGATGACGTGAGCGCATCGCAAAGTGGTTAGAGGTCCCCTACAACACAATACACACGTAGTCGTTGGTTCGATCCAGCGACTCGCGCTCACCAAGCTCTCCATTTCCCGGGTGTCGGGAAATCAGTACCAGAGTTGAACGTAGAGAACGGCACTGACTTGATTCGTTGATAGGTCACCGCAAGCCATTGTATAGGCATATATGCAATAAGTTACCTTCACGAGGTAAATCAACACCAAATGCTTTATCCCTTATATTGCATATGAGAGAATTTATAAGATATAAGGTTTTCAGAAAAGGTGAATTATTAAAATAATACTAGGTAAAGGCAAAGTGTTAGCTTACGAATAATATTGCCATGGTTCCCATTCATCTTCTAATGACGTCTTTTTGTAGATGGCAAATGACTCTGGTCGAGGTGAAATGAATTTTAGCCGCACATATGTGATATCGAAAGACTTTCCTAAAGAAAGAAAAAAGACAACTACACAAACTATGAAGAAAAAAGAGAAACCAGACAGAGCAGTGAATAAAATTCGGTTACTACGACCTTTCGACCTCACTACGAGAGACTTGAGTATCTTGAGGGCTTGGAAACAAAAGTTCATTTTCATATAGAATTACCAGCCTATTTTCATGGAATTTGCGTACAAATTTCATTTTTCTCTCCGAAAGTGCCGTAGAACCTTCTAGAGTTACAGAACGATAACTAGATCAATAGTGTTTTATACAAAATACTAGTCGATTACTCAAACAAAGAACTTTACGAAGCTCTAAAAAATCGCCAGTGATGATGTTTAGATTAACAAACATATGAGCACAAACCAAGAGTAAGAGTGAGATTCACACTGTTTGGATACTGCATATTCTCATTCATGGTTTCCGACTGCCACCACGTCTCATTGTTGGCATTATTGAAATCCGTAAGAAAACGTGCCGGATGTTCAAACGCCTTAACGGTACATTTTATAAAGGATTCACATAACTTATAAAATACAAATAAAAATAAATAGCTAAATACTGATTTCAATACAGATGAATAACTAACCGGATGTCGAGCATCACATGTATCGCATTCGCTTCGTAAACCCGAATGACCCGATTGGACACAGAATCTGAGACAATACAACTAATTTTTTCGAAAAAAAAGACAAATTCATTTGAAAAAGGAAGCAATCTTGGCTTAAATATCTTTAAGCCATCACTGCTGTCATAGTTTCTAATAAACTTTTTTCGGGTGTGTGTGTGTGTGTGTGTGTGTGTGTGTGTGTGTGTGTGTGTGTGTGTGCCGGCGTGTGCCGATGCGTACCGATGCGTATCGGTGTATATATATATACATATATTTATGAACAGCTAGATTAACTTCTTTTTTTGCTTACAGTGTCCACTCAAGCGTTTCTCCTACCAATCTATTTATTTCCATTTTCTAAACACCTACATAGCTTCGCTAGGACGGATTTAATCGTGCTCATATGAGAAATGGACAAGGTTCTTTATCATGTTTTTGTCTGAGTAATTTTGAATTTATAGGGGAAGATGCAACTAACTTAGTGGGATATCGTACGCCACATGTATTTGTCACCTCAACTTCGAGGTTGAATGCAGCATTGATGAAGTCAGGAACACATCGTTGTGGCGCTAATGTCTCTCGATCATAACATGGATTACCGTCTAAAAATTCAAACTAGCAATAGAACAATAAAAAAAATCCGTTCTAGTGCTTGAAAAATAACCTACGATCTTCCTTTATTTTCCTTTTTCTTTTTTCATCTAGAGTATTTATGATTGGTTCATATATTTGACCAATCACGTCACAGTCAACAGTGATGGACTTTTCTGTTATCGCAAACAGTTCGCCTTATTTCCAATTACAAAATATTTTTCCGTAGCTTCTAGTTCTTATAAAATTTCCTAGAGAACGTTTGGCTTCTTAAGAATCTAAGAAATCTCTTGGGATACCAGACTTGTTGATGAGGTAAAAATCGGTGATGATTCACTCGAGTGATTCTTGAAACAGTATAAAACTGCAGCCGTAATAAATCACTGAGCTTCGTAATACTCTTTCATCACTGTTTCGTCAACATTTGCTACTTTCATATGAACTTCGACAATGGAAAAATTAATGAGTGTAGTTCAAACTGCGATGAACTTACGAATCAGAATAGCGGAAAATGAACTCTTTATAGGATTAACACACATCACGAAGACAGCAGTATTCTATATTTCCAATATTCACAATCCGTTTCAATAGCCTCAATCAAATGAAACCTAATTTGACTTCACAGAAAACCCTTTTGAGTGCACATAGCTCACAACACTTTCACATTTCATTCCTTCTTATCTCTCATCGAATACACGCTACATTATCAATCATTTCGACAAAAGGGCCGGTTTTCAACTTTTCATTCAAGTGGTGTTGCCATTCTTTTTTTTCAGTCTCAACTGGTGTGATGCGTTTCGGAACGTAAACTAATGTCACGGAATCACGGCGATTTTAAACAGTTGAGGCGAACGATGGCTAATGGCCAAGACAAAAAAAATCTCTTAAGTCTGAACAGCGTCGATCAGCTCGTCGCACAAAACCAGATGTTCGCTTTGTAGCAAAAACTCTTACAAAGGTCATTATGACCTTTCAGATAGAGTTAGCGCTAGGGTAATGTTCATCTTTACCCATACGCTAATGATTGGGGACAATCACGCACAATTTGAAAACGGTTTGTTAGAGCATGACTAGAAGGCAAGTGATAACCTAAGACAACCGGAGTTACACCACCAATAGATCACTTTGCCTTTCATGATTTTTCCGTTCCTATTTATATCATTGTATTTTGTAATGTATCTTTAACGAGAGTAGTTCTTGCTCGCATTCCGCTTTCTATTGGTTGTCTTTTTTTGTAATTTAAGACTTATAGTGCGTAGTATAAGCCCGGAAAATCTTATTCGACCTCTTAGCTTATTCCTCAACATTTGAAGTGGGATCGGTAAGAATATGATATGTTCAAAGATAAAACCAATTTGAACAATCAGCCTGCATAATGTTGAAAGCGATGCATATCACTACCTCTAGGGAACGAATAAGGAGCAACGAAAAGGAAAATAACCGATAAAGGAAGATGCATGAATACCGTAACTTTAAAATGAAAACGAGCATTGAAAGTCTTACCAGCACCGTAATGATTTGGATCAACGGTAGGAATGAGTTGAGCATTTTGCGTTGAACCGTAACGCAATAACAAAATTGATTGAAACACAGAAAACCACATTATCATTCACAGGTCATTCGGGCAGTGTCGAAACTACGAGATCTGCAACGTCTAATAAACATATGCAGCAAAAATAAATCCATAAATTGTAATCCTTATCAACACGAAATTATGGATTTGATATCTTATCGATTAAATGTGTTGCAGGAGTGTTGACACACGATGAGATCGTACAGGAAATACCACTGTTGTTGATAACATTTTGAACTTCGTGCACACAAGAACTAGATGTGATCGACGAATTTCCAACATCTGCCACTACGGCTTAAAAAAAAACTCCAGAAACAGATGAGCTTCTTGAATTTTAGCAAGTACATATGCTTAGCGCACATCGGCCACACAGCATAAGGTTATCGACATAAATAAAATGTGAGGACAGATCACTACAACACGAATAAAGAACGCTTGACTGCGATGTTGGCGGTCCAGCAATCTGTTTAAGGGGATCGGCGAATCAGAGATGATTTAATAAAAACAAGGAAGTGAACTGAAAGAAAACAGCCACAATGATGCTGAGATGTGCGCAGAATTCGCAACCTCAGGTGAGCTTCATGCCCTCGATTATGCCTTCAGGGTGCGCACGTGCAATGCACAACACCAATATAGACTATTGCTTTGCTTTCCCGTCAGCTAATTTTCAACTCTATCGATGCTATCAGCAATCATCCACATCATATGCCACCATGGAAAAAGAAGGACAGCAGGGATAAAAGTTAAAACATCATGAAAGAAAACAATTCATTTCAAGTTCTTACGATATGTGAACTCACGGTCTCAGCTATCATGTTTATCTTTGTGATATCAGACAGGACGAACATCAACATTACGATATCGCAGTCGCGATTAGAAAACTACCGTGAACAAAAAAAAGTAAACTCATTTCAACATGATATGGGCAAAGCAGTGAACTAACTGTTCGATATGAGGGTAGATGTTAAGAAATACCATCATGATATGAGATGACGATATGTTGATCAATCAATATTGGCATTGGTATGCTAAGGAATGAACTGCGTAAAAGTCAACAGCATATGGAAGGTGTGCTCTCAATCACGAATATGAGGCACAGAACGAGGGCAAACATCACAATGACCCACATTAGAGCAAGCAGTGTGCGTGCTAAATATGTACTTGTTGGTCGACATCAACAACGTCCAAGCGACTTTTTCTCACAGTTATGCATGGTGTCCCATAAATGTTGCGGAAACAAGTTTCCGTCAGCAAATAATGGCATTTTTGTAATCTAATGAATCTTTTACAATTGTCGACGTAAATACTAATGATAAGTTGAAATGGGAGCGGTGCTGTTGTGGAAACTATCTAACCAATACAACGCTCTGATAATGCTTTCTCGCAAGGCTCTCTAAATATCCGAAAACGCAACATAAACGGTGGATAGCGTGACTTTGGTGGGAATGTTCATGAAAAGGTTTAGTTGAGGAATAATGTCGTGAAATAATAAGTAAGCCACACGTGAAACGACTACAAATCACCGAGGTGAACACTGGCGATCGTGCAAATGAATGAAGCCATTGTGACGGAAAAGCCATACAGCTGCAGAGCTGTTTTTGTAATAATGGAAAATTTAGTGAGGTCTACGTGCTGTCGAAAAACGGAGAGAAGAAAAACCATCAGCACATCTGTGAACTAAAAGGGTGGATGGAGGTCGAAATGCTATGGTCGGTTATTCATTAACGGCTATAATAAACAAATAGCAAGAATAGCACAGTGTATGAGATTCTACGACGATGTGAGAATAATGAAAAAAAATTTAATGAATTCAGAATAAAGCGATAGGAAGCAAATAAGATCGTAAAAGCCCAAATGAATCATCGCTGGACCGACAATCACTGATGACGTCGTCGACACCACGCACCAGTAACGACGCTTAATTGAAAAAACCGCAGAAAAAAAATGTTCACATTTTGAATGTAACAGTATAAACCACTGAGAATTAATGTAGTAGAAAATTTTGCTCATAAATCTTGAACCAGTTACATTTAAAGAATATGTCGTCCATACGATATTAATGAAAGAGAACAATGTCACTCAGAGAACATTCACAAAGTGTCTGCTACTCCTCGCCATGCTGTGTACTAGAGATCGGAATTGCTGCGAGATATGAGATAGTGGGCCAATAGCAGTGTTCGTATGCGTCCAAATACACCTAGATTGCAAGTGATTTAAAAACGAATAAAGTCATCCATGACAGGCTGAAAAGGTATGTAGAAGATGGAAATGAAGGCTTATAAGATCATTGCTGAACGCCTACCGATGCTGATCATCGCATACTTCATTGAAACAGAGTAAAGACATCGAAGAACGAAAGGGACATGTGGTCCATATAGAGATATTGTTGATGACCTTCTCAATAATCGAAGGTAACCACAAGTCGACCGAAAAGATAGCGAACATTGTCGACAGAGAGAGTAGATAGAATGACAGATAACAGAATTGGGAATATAATAAATGAGTACGATAACGAGATGGACGACAGCCAAATTTCTTGATGATGTCAGAAATTCATGTACTGATCCGATAGTGAACGAGATGGAACACGCAGGAATTTTTAAAAGTGGCCAAAAATGGTACAATAGCAATACTTGTATGACTAGGTTTTGTAACACGGCAGCACTGACTGAAAAGGTGACTGACGACGACCACCCCTATCAACAAATGTTCAGAATGTTGTTCATGATGTGAAGAGTTAGCGCTGAGTGTTACACTTCTTCATGCGATGCTCCAAAACTAGGAAGAAATGCTGACCATGCCTAACCAGGATGAATTGTTTCCTTGTGGCCTAAAAGATTCTAGCTAATAATAAAAGCTTTTATCTCCACTGTGATCGGTATTAACATGGATACCCACATTTCCATGAGCTACGAACGAACATACTACGGTTGAAGTCGAAGATTTGAAGATTCTGAAGAGTTTTTTATGCTATATAGCACTGAGCAGCAAGCATACTCGCGAATTTTTTGTATTAGTCAATAGTTTCCTGAAATGATATGAGCGCGTAACCTGACCGGTAAGGTCATTTGCCAAGAGAGTTGTGGCGAGGCGTCGGGTCATAAAGGGGAAATTGAGAGCGGCCCCCTAGGCTGCCACGCTCCGAGTCGCCTGGCCAACTGTTACAACGATAAGGCGTAAGGGCGATGAGGGAAAAGCGAGATGTGCAGAAGGTAACACAGCTAAAGCAAGCAATAAAAAAATGGTGTGTAGTCGGAAGAGTTTCTGAAGGCTAGAATTTGCATTACTGTTACATTCATAGACATAATTAAACCCAGATTCTTTTTCCATATATGTACACATACGTATAGTTACAGATAGATTCACATACACATACATCTGTTACAGGTATACATACACATATATATATATATATGTATATGCAAACAGTCTTTCTATCTCTAGGTATCTCGTTCTCGCTCGAGAGCGATTGATTGTATGCACTTTGTGACAGAGTCGGCTGAGTCATTCGTTGCAATCCTCCTTGCACAACTAGAGCAAGTTCGAAGAACGGCAGCGTAATCTGGTTGATAAACAAGTTTAGTTACATATATTTAAGATTTGTCACAAACGAGCGCATTAAATTACTCACTTTCCAACAATATTTGTTCACCTCATTGAGTATGAAGAATGTTGTTAGGTGTCGACTGTGATCTACAGAGGGTAATGTAAGGAGTTCATTACTGTAATAGGAACATTGTACCTGTGAAGCACATCGACGTTTCATTCGAAGTCTTGGCTATGAGAAGACCTATTCCAGGAAAAATCCAGATATAGGATCAGAAAAATAGGGAATCGCGTACTAAGATTGTGAGGCTCTGAATGCCTCTCAGGTTAGCGGCGTTCACTGACCACCTCTGGTGCGCGAAAGGGATGAATGGCGACAATAACTCGAGTTAATTGATAATCAACGGATTTTGAGTGGTAAAGTGGTTTATTTAGTTTACTTAAGCAGCATTATTCCATTCGATCTAAGACAATGTTATATGGAATGCTGAATATGAGTAAAAAGGAGTTCAAATGGTACAAAGTATATAACAGAATATAACAGCATACCACGTTACCCAGTTTTTCTTCTTTCAAGTTTTCATCGATTCCTTGACGCAACATTGGCAAATTTAGAATTCATCGATTCTGTCTAAATTTTTAAAATTCCACACTTTTACGTAAATCTTTGAAATACGTGAGTTTCAAAAGTCGTTAGGTCAACAAAATAACGACTGTTTAAGCTGTTAAAAACTAGTTATCGTTATCTGAATAGCTGTTCAACAATTTCTGGAAGGGGTAAACGTTAGTGGTGTCGAAAAGCGGTCTACCTTCAATAAATGCAGCTATAATTCTTGCTAAGTAAGTTTAGCAAAGTGACTGTTGACCTTGGTAGCTCAAATCTGCCTAAGCTAGTAGCATAAATCGCAAGGATTTACGATTTTGTTCCTATCAGAGTTCTGTTAACAAATTTGGGTAGGACTTCTGTTCTTGTGTGATTACAAGCTACATAAACTCCTCATATGATAGTCTTTCACACTTTTTGTGATGGTAAAAAATTTGATTTGAACTGTTTTATATCACTTTAACAAATTTTGTTCAAATAACGATTAGTTCGAGAGAAAAAAATCCTTACGACGGATGAAAACAAGAGACAAAAGACGGTAGGAAGCAATCAGAAGAAGAACAAAGATGTCTGCGAACAATTCGGAGTGATTGATTTCACCTTAAGAATTTCGAAAAAGGAGAGTTTACAAATAAGATATCCCAAACCAATCAAAATCACTAGCCATCACCTAGTTTTTTACGATCTTCCATTGATTCTACTGAAGATATTGGGGCCATATACCATGGCTGATGGGATTCTGTGCATTCACCGCTTCCGAAAATTTTCATGGAACTGCAGTCAGGTACTTTACATTCCAAAGAAATTGGTGAAAAATTACGTCTCAGTCTTCAAAAGAGTTCTAAAATCGCAGTTGTCCACCGAAAACATCCTGTGGATTTCTGGAAATTTTAGAACTTTTCTGAGAATCAGAGAAGTTTATTTGTATTATTTTTAAAAATATGCCCTTATTTATAAGTAACGGCATTCTGCTTTTTCATTGCCTATAGATTCACACACACAATGCTCATTGTGTTTGGGCTTCCAAATTTTTACCACGAAAAACAAAAGAGATGAAGAAACAGGCAGAATTACTGAATATGTTTGCCCATTGCTTCGTTTTCTTGTAAAAACTGTCTTTTTAGAGGGGTTTAATAACATTTTTCCTATTCCGGTTGTCTTCAATGTGACCAGATCCTTTGGAAAAGGAGTAGAAAAATGCTTCGCGAAGTGTTCAAATTTTTATTTCTCATTTTTTCTGTCTCATATTGAAACATCAAGTGTGAAAATCCCAATAGGAACCTTCCTCTGACCATTGTATAACTGAATGCTTGTATTTCACACAATGTGATAGGTTTCTGCGCTTGAATCAGGCGAGAGTCAAATTTCTTCTCCTTTTTCTCAAGTCGCTTTCTGGTGAAATCAACTTTCATTTTGGTTAGAATTGTTGCCGATGAATTAGCTTATGCCTGCACCTCCGGTTACGTAGTGAAAGAGACGACCATTAGAAAAACTGCCCATTCCGGATAGTTTATGACATCTCATATCAACAATCTGTGCTGAGAAAAATGTTTGTTCCAGAACCAAGTGGAATTATCCTGTTCTAAAATTAGAATGAGGAGACGGTCATGAAAAAGATTCTGAGGTAACACTACGATATAGTGGGCGTTAGTAAAAAGTTTTGAGCTCTGCGAGTTTATTATAAAAGATGTTATAGGAAAACCTAATACAAAACTCTTTTACTTTTGCTTTTGTCAAAATTCCTCTTATTCACTTTATGACAAATCATTATGTCATATCACCTGTAATCACACTAATCAACGAGGAACTCGAGCTAACACCGACAAAGTCGCCATTTGATTCCGCTGTGCGCCAGACCTATCATGTAAACCTCTCGAACTCAGCAGACTTTGATAATGATAGAATTTCTCGGATCCTTCCTTTTTCTACTGTTTTCGACTAGAATTTCGATAGGGTTCATTGAAGGAAAACTTCGCAGCTACAATGTGGCCGACACCACTTCGCTTGTCTGAGCAATCGGCAATAGAACGAGATAGGAAGTTAAATTATTAAGTGAAAACGAAAATTGAAATAGTGATGAACAAATGCGTTTTTGATAAAAAAAAATTTTGCATTGAGATTATGAGTAACAAATTGGGTGTCAGCTGTGAAATGATGCATTTCCGATCATCGGGTGCCGTCTTGTACCACATCGCCTACAACGTAAATGTTGATTTGCGATGGTTGAGAGACTTTCCATGGACTTATGGAATTTGAAATACGCAAAAGCAGAAAAGTAGAAGCAAATCTTGTAAAAATCAGGAGCCATGTGGTATTAAGTCCATGGTACTAAAGATTTTTCCAATTGTTATCATACACAGAAGACATATGGTTTCAATTATTTGTAAGGAACATATCGCTTTACGTGAATTGTGACTTCACTGTTTATAAGAATTATGTGGTCATTGTAAGCATCTCCATACCCATTTACAGTATTTTGGTATATGACTACAGTATCACTAAGACAAAATTGCAACAGCGCTAGTTCTTCGATAAATGCACAAAACAAAGGTTATGTTTTGAAACCTTGGCTCTTTTACGCACTTGTAATTGACAGAGTAAATTTTGCTTTACTTTTCACAGTTGAAATCAAACATTGCAAATACGTTCTGAAGGACGCGATCTTTTGGCAAAAATCTCTAAATCCCGACCGTTTTTAGTCCATACAGCTTACTATGTGCAGAGACATGTTTGTTTAAACCAGCATTGATAAACCGTTTTCGACCAAACAAGAATCACATGACTAATTTCACCAACGATGGTAATTCTAAATCCACTTCAAACACAAAGCTTGGCAATAGGTTGCTTGTGATTCATGTGTGGCCGGAAACATTTGTGCTTTTCGGGTTTAAACAAGCATATACCAATTCATGATAAGTTTTATTCATAAAGATGGGATAGTGTTATTTTAAAGATCTGAGGTTTTATATTCAGCTAAGGTTAAAGCTGCACTTCGGTGCACCTATGGTGGTCTTTGGCTCTAGTCCGAGCTTTGTGGAACTCACGCCTTCAATCCCTCCAGAGTTGGCAAATTGGTAGCTGATCTAACCAGCAGAATAAAGAACACCGGCCACACACTTCACCAGACTGCCGCAGGTTTATTCATCGAATATTCAATTAATTTTCCTTCAAAACACTTAATGAAATGGAGCGCATCGCGTGTCCCTAGAGGATTGATCTATCCCTAACAGTTCATCTCCTACCCATACGAAATTCCGATATTCTAGAGCTGAGAAAGAGTTTGACTTTATTTTTTCGTCGAAAATCGTTGGAGCGATAGCCATTTCGGACAGCATGTAGGGATGTGAAGCACTGGTAGTAACAGCAATATTAAGAACAGTACTATTAGTAATGTTAATGTTTTTGTTCTAGATTTCTTATTTCTGATGGAGGAACCCCATGCTAAAACGTTCCACTTTAAGAGCATAGTGGCCAAAATCCTCATATTCCCCGCATTGTTGCTCGGGATTCGAACTGCGACGAGAAAAAGCATGTTGCGGACTGCAGAAAATAGGAATTTTATCGTAGCGTAGAAACCATGCAAAATTTTTATAGATTAAAATGAGTTAATATATGAAGTTAAGCGTTGATAAAATAACGTTTAATGTGTTGCTGGAAAATTGGGAAATAGTCCACCATTTTCTAGGATTTGGGAGAGCTCGTCGGAGAGTAAACCTATGCCAAGAAATCCATCGTGAAAAGGTGTTCAGATCGTTAACAATCTGGCGTGTATCTGTGAGTTTATTTATTTATTTTTTCTTTTAAAACAACAATTTTGAAGTGTCAGTATGAAAGAAACTACTGGTATAATGGAAGGAAATAAAGAAAAGTTTTGGCATTGTAAAAGTGGCTTATGTTGTTTCAGACAAACGTTCTCGTGTTAAACATCTATGCTCCACAATGGGAAAATTATAGGGCTATCTAAAACGATTGGCAATTCGTACAACTATCACAATTCCTTTCCCTCTTTCATATCTCTAAGTGGATCACCGCCTCATCATGGCAGGGTGCTCCTGGTTGTCGAACTGATATCTATAAAGCAAGAAGTATATCTCTTGCAAGGATCATCTAAGCTAAGAGGCTCGGCATTTACTTCTGAAAGCCCAGTTGCAAGTTGAGCTACCCAGGCACTTTTAAGACAAGAACAATCAAAACAGAGGTCCTAATACAAAAGCTTAAGCACCTTCATGTTGCTTGAGGGGGAGTGTTTGTTAAAAGCGTGATGGAAAAGGTTTCAGACCTTGCTTCTATTGGTACCACACTTTTCTGGCACGCTATTGCTTATCTATTTTCAGAAACAACTAAATAGTCTTTTTAACATGCATTCTTTCTTGATAAACTTGCACGAGGTTGATAAATATATTTATTTTCGGCTAACGTTTCGACGTCTTCATCTTCCTCAGAGCCGATGATCCGAGTCGATGGTCCATGATTGTTGTTCGTCTCGACGTTGCAGCTTCGCCTTCGTGTCGAGCCAGGTCTTCCTCAGTGATCCATCTTCTCGAATGAGACATCCTCACTCAGTGATGCCCTTTTATACACGATGCTGATGGTGGATATATAATGATAATGTCTGGTGGTAACAACCTGTATTTCTTCCGGACATACATCATTGCGCACATCGTGCAGAAGTCGGTGCTTTATCAGCTAGCACAAAGCGTAGTAATATTTCTAAACCGACTTTCCCTGAACCTTGGTGTGTCTTTTTAACTTTTTAACTTTAGTCTTTTTAACACTTAGCCAATGGAATTTACGTCGATCTTCGTCGTTAAGTGGGAATGCTGACACTGGCGCAGCTTCTTAAAATAGAACCTTTACGTTTAGAAATTGAACCAAATGCTTGCGCATGGAAAAAATTTATCCAAATTTGGCCACTATCCAACATCATGTAGTAGATCGTTGATTATTGAACTACGACTGCCTGACACCGACATTGGTGTCAACAATCATGAGATATTCTGCTTTTCTCTAGAATTGACCCATTAGTGACCAAATAATGGCTGATAGGGTTGTGCAGAAATAAGTGATCTATGATGAAGACCATTTTTAAACACCTTTCTTAACAAAACGTAGACACTTGTAATCGACGAAACTTCAAACCTCTTAAAGGCACCACTAATTCCTGTTGTTGATGCTCGGACTGCGAAAAAAATAAGCTAGATGAGTGAAACATTATGAAAATACAGTATAATAACCTCTCTCTGTTCTTTAACTGAGAGTGCGAAGGGCGCGTGTGTCGCAGTGGTCGGAGGCACACTGCAAAACACGTGGAATCGATCCCTGCGCCTATGGCCCACTTAGTCTTCCATCCCTCTGGGGTCGGCAAGACTTGGTGCCAGACTTTCTGAGAGGATAGCAGTACTAGCTCGATACATCGGTAGGCCACTGCGAGTCCTTGTAAAGGCCACATATGCATTCAATCAAGTCCAACGGGATTGATCAACGCTGAGAGCTTTATCCTTTTTTATCTTTAACTGAGCTGAACTTATTCCTAGATATGACAAATCTACGGCAAAATTTGATTTCCGCGCCTGCTCATTTTATCACTAGGTATGTGGGAAATGTAGAAATTGTAAGTACAATCAGATAAAGATTGAGAGAGCCGAGTTTTAGCAGTTTTAGTAAGTCTAACCGAAGAGTTTTTCCCTCCATCGTGAAAGACTTTACAAACTTTTGAAAAAACCTGTCATAAAAATGTACACCCCTTTCTTGTTAACAGTGCAAGAATGTGTTAACGCATTATCTTTGAACGTTATTTTTACTTTTTTTGTGTTTCTTTCTGGTGTTCTTTTTACCGTAAAATATAGCTTTCCCATAGACCTACATAGGCATTTTAGGCACCTCGTTAATAACTCGCCTTATTCAGTGGCTTATTCCCTACTTTTTTCTGATATTTTAAAACTTTTTGCTTAAAAAACCAACATTTTTTTTTAGCAAATTATCTCATTACATAAAAGATGGAGATCGTGCAGCTCAGTGCATGCGTATGAGGTGCTGCTCAAAAGAAATAGGGTCGTTCGTTGGTTCGATCCCACGTCCTGTGGAAACCAACCGATTCAACACTCCGGGGTTGGACAATTAAAGATCAGGTCTATGTGGAAAAAACAAAGCACTTAAATGCTAAATCTGCGTGGTTCCATACAAGTCATCGCATATGCACTAAGGTTAGGGTCCTTATCCAGAGTATGGGAAAACGGTTTCCTAGGGTGGTAAACCACCAACCTTATGGGAAAAATTCTAATCCTATATGAGTGACCACTGGTACATCGTAGCGACCACAAACCAACTAGTCGACAGCAGTATCTTCACACGTGTGGTAATGTTCTGAAGAAGGTCGAGCCGCTGTATTCATCGAAGTCAGCAATGACAAGACTCAAATAGCGTTATGTTTTCACTTCAAAGGGGTTTATGCTTTCTTTTTACAATCTTATCTAACACAGGCAATTTCACAAGCCTGTGTTCGTTTTAGACTTTATTGAAGGAAACAATTATTCGAGCAGTAAAATTTTTACTGAAATCGAATGGGCGTTTTATATTGTTAAGGAAATTTGCAGATGTGCTTGTATGTGATGAGTTGTAGGCGTTCAGCAAATACTTCTTGAGCTATTCCAAACACCGAACTTCTGCTAACCTCGAAATTGAATTCTCTTGATAAGCACACACGAATTTGCTGTTATATAGTATTTGCTCAGAATAGATGACACTTCGGCGGATTTTCCGTTTTTCAGTGCCTAGGAAGATGAACTTAACTGCAACCTAATCAGGGAAGGACCTCGATAAAATCAACAGAACAACAGAGCAACCAAGAAAGGAAACAGCTTCTTGAATTATTCATTGGTCTCTTTAAGATTGCCAGTGTGTATTTCACGGTTAGAAAGACCGTACAGAGTTTTATGGATGGATGATGGACCTCTAAAATTGGAGCTAGACTTGGGCTGGCCCAGCCTTTTCGTGCGCAATGGATGTGAGGAAACGAAATGGATGTGAGAAGTGCTGGGATCCGGACAGTAGACGTGAAGACGGGTCATATAAAATAAAATAAAATAAAAAAATAAAAAAAACACCTGTCAAACTATAAAATATCAGTCGGAGATATTATGGTCTTTCGTGAGAACGAGGCATTCCTCCTTGCCATTCACTTCTGAATTCTTGGGATTCATCCAGAATACTTCGAGAGTTTTACGGGCTAAAGCTCTAGATTCCTGTATGAAGATAATAACTTTTACATAAAAAACTTTTCTATTACGTTGCCCTATCTTATGCATATCAAGTGGGATATTTTGGTCAGCTTTACCTTTACCGCGTAGGTATTTCTTTGATACGGAAACATAGATTTCTACCCGTCTTGCCAATGTATTCGTACCGAGATGCTTTATAATATATAGTGCAAAGCGTGCGTAAACTCATGCCATCACCGTATCTACATTTAGACGAAATTATAAAATTTCGTTTTGTGCATAGACGGTCATACAAGTGACTACGAAATATTTGACGTCTTAGACTATTTGATGATAATGTTTAGCTTTTATTTACTGCCCATTATTTTTTCACGGCAGGATATAGTGTGAAATACAACCACAACGACACTAACATATGAGGACTTTTCAAAACCATAGTTGCATCGAAGCCGCTTACCCTTTCCGGGACCTGAACTGCTATCCACAACACCAGCAGAAATCCTTATTTTGCCTTTCTTTCAGTCAATTTTTTTAAATCATGCTCTGTCATTAAGAAATATTTGGATACTTGCATACTTGGACGGTCCGTTTTCACGAGATGTGCGGACCCCAGCACATATGGCATTCATTCTTTTCTCTCGCAATGGTAGTCCATGGTGGTGGCCTTGTTCGAGCATGGTAGCGCTTGCGAGTCTCATACCGTGATCTGTAAAACTACTGCAGCTGCGGTTACAGCTGATTAACTTTGTTTATGATCACGTCCGCCCAACAGGTGGTCGTCCAACAGGACGTTTGCATTCTCTTGAAGTCCACCGTAATGTTCTTTTCGTTAATCTGTCGTCTTTTGTTCTTTTAATGTAGCCGGCCCACATAAGCTTCACTATCGATGTATATTGTCTTGGATCTCGAAGATGTGACAGATTTCGAAGATCAGAGCTTCCCATTCCGGCTAGATATTGAGAGTGCGGGTTATAACTCTGACGACATCGCTCAAGCGCTCTGTGAGTAGCACAAAGAATTTTTGACGTGGTTGAAGTATCAACCCACGTCTCTGCGGCATATCAGAGCACTGGGAGGACCGTAGAATCGAAAAGATGAGCGCGGATTTCCGGGTCCTTCGGTTGGTCGGTCGCTTCTATGAGAGGCCCGAATGCGGATGAAGCCGCTCTCCTTCTTCTATCCAGTTCCTCCTTCATATTGTTTTCCATGTTTATTGATTGCCCATGGTAAACTTACGAGGTGGTCTTTGCAATGAGAAAGGCATCCAATTCAATTTCTTCGCCTTCACACGCCTTCACATTTTTTATGAACTGGCTCTTCTTTCAAGTTATGCGCAGTCCGATTTTTTTTCACGCTTCGTTATGCTCGTTGATCATCATCTCTGTTTCGCTAGTACTTCTTGAGAAAGTGACGATGTCGTCGGCGAACGGAAAGTGCTAACCGTGTTAGGAGGCATAACTCTCCCTGACGGTGCGCGCTCGTTATTAGAATTGGGGCCGAGTTTCTCACCATCTGAACCCATTTCTAAGATAACCTTGCGTAGGGTCGCATGTGGTTCACATGAACTTCAAGATAGACTCCGCAAAAAAGCTAGAGATGAAGCGCTAAATAAGTGCGAACGACATCAAGTGGGGGCCCCACCAATAGCACCATTTCCCCCGACGTTCTTTAGACAACAAGAGCCCAGTAATGAAGTTGATGTTAAATTTCGGATGTTTGCGAATGAAACTCTCAAAGTCCTTAATCACTATCGCGCGAAAAGATACTGCTCAAACCTCACTCCAGTGCAAAAACGTTGTATGCGAGAGGTACGAGACCTGATAAGGTTGAAAACCATAAGACTTTCCGCTAGTGATAAGGGTGGAGAGTTTGTCGTATTTCCTAATCAGTTAGATGTGGAGATAACGAAGAAGCATCTTGAAGATGCTTCGCTTTATCGCCCATCATCTGAGGAGGAATTCAAAAGTAAATACCGAAAACTAAACCACGAATGGGCCAAAATGGCAAGGGCTGCTGGTTTGAAACCATCAGTTATCTCTCAACTTAAAGTTGTCTTACCAACATGCCCCGTCTTGTACTTACTTATAAAAATTCATAAGTTAGTATCCAACGATGATCTTGCGTCTAACGATCCATCACTATTTAAGGTTAGAGCTATCATTAGCTGCATAGATGGGCCAACGGACAGGATAACATAGTTTTTAACCCTAATATCTAACCAGTTGCTGAAACACATTCCAGCCCATCTTACGAACACCTAAATGTTTCTGGATCGTCTACGTACTGCGCATCCCAGCAGCGCGTGCGTGATGGAGTCCTTCGACGTTACCGCCCTTTATACAAACGTGTCGAATGACTCCGCAATGCAAGCCATATTCGAACTCCTTACACAACACGAAGGAGAAATAAACATGTATGGCTTCAGGATAGAGCACCTGATGGCACTCTTAAAAGAATGCTTGAGCTGCTCAATCTTTAGATGGTCTGGAAAGTACTACGCTCAAATAAGAGGGTTGGCAATGGGGCAATGACTGNGTGCTGCGCAGCCCAACAGCGCGTGCGTAATGGAGTCCTTCGATGTTGCCGCCCTTTATACAAACGTGTCGAATGACTCCGCAATGCAAGCCATATTCGAACTCCTTACACAACACGAAGGAGAAATAAACATGTATGGCTTCAGGATAGAGCACCTGATGGCACTCTTAAAAGAATGCTTGAGCTGCTCAATCTTTAGATGGTCTGGAAAGTACTACGCTCAAATAAGAGGGTTGGCAATGGGGCAATGACTGGCTCCGAGTCTTGCCATTGCATTTATGTCTAAGGTGGAAGCACCGGTGACTGATCTCGGGTCGCTACTCTACTGTAGGTATGTAGACGACTGCTTTGTCCTTTGCTCAACACAAGAGGAAATGGACAAATGCTTCGAATTGTTAAACGCACAGTCAGAGTATATCAAGTTCACCCGAGAAAAGCCGAAAGAAAAATGGCTTCCATTTTTGAACGTACAAATTCACCTATCAGAAAATGGCTACATTACAAAGTGGTACCGAAAGCCAAGTAGTAAAAATATCTTGGTTCATTACCTCTCCTCTCACCCCTCTCACACGAAAAGGCGCTTATAAGAAACATGTTTCGAACAGCAACCAACGTGTGCACGGGAAGAGAGCAGAGAGAGGAGTCCCGGAACTTGGCACGGCAAATAGCCGTTTCTAATGGCTACGAAACTGTAGCTCAGAATAGGTGTAGAGGAAATCGTAGGCCTCCAAACGACAACTCTAGCGATAGTGAGGGTCCCGTTTATCCTACCCTTCATCTCAAATGATATAAGTACTGCTATAAACTTGGTGCTTAAGAAGGGCGGGCTTAGAGAATTCGGTAAACGTAGTTGAAATACCACCGAGTAATCTTAAGCGTCAGCTAGTTCGTAACCGCCTATATGATCGTCTATGTGCAACTCAAAATTGCATAATTTGCCCCAGTGGAAGAGACGGTGATTGCATGAGCTCGGGTATAGTTTATCTGATCTCCTGTAAGACGTGTGGTGACGAATACATTGGCGAAACGGGTAGACAACTCTGTGTCCGCATGAAAGAACACCTAGCCGGCAAAAATAGACCAAATACCCCGCTAGGCACGCATAGGACCCAGAGACATAACGGGGACGACTTCGAACTATGTGTCACGATCCTCGCACGCGAATCAAGAACACAGGCGCGAAAAACTATCGAGGCACTCTGGATTAATTCCAGAAATCCGAAAATGAACCGCGGGGAAGAATGCCTCATTATCACGCGTGATATAGGGCAGTATATAAAACTGCTTTTCTGATGTGAAGGGCACATTATACTTCCACGTGATTTCTGTGCGGTTGGTTTCTACGTGACACACTTAGTGGAAACCTCATAGAAAGCGGTGAGTGTGCAGAGCTGTGTTCAAAGTGATTGAAATCTTGGTTTGGAGTTTCTTTGTTTGGTTATGGAGGCGTCTGGCCGAGTGGATTGCTATCAACTTGACCTTTCCAAGCTCTGAAGAAGGCGAAATCCGCCGAAACGTCAGCTTAATCGTGAACAAAGAATAGTAACACCTCGCGTTTGCTCAACAAAAATACGAAGAAAATCACTTGATCAATGCCGAGGTTAATAGAAAGTCGGTCGTGGCAGTTACTCAAAAGTGAAGCACTGTTAGAGTGGCTCTATTGTGTGGTATGCTGGTGAAAAAATTGTCCGTTATAGTGTTAAACGAATTGCTGGTTCTGCGTGCTGCAGTTCTGAGGGGTGAAGTTGATGCCATCCAGGCTACGCGTGCTCTGCTAAACTCCCTAAAAATCCTAGTGCGTGTGCTCTATTGCCTGAGCAGAGCGACTGGTGGCTTTGCGCAGTCATTACGCCAGAATTCAATAGCACTTTTGTCGGACATTTACTGTGGTGATTGTTGCCTTCATTGCTGGTTTGTATTGTCAGTGCTTTGTTATTGAAAATAAATTTGTTTATTAACTGAATGACGTGCTGTGATGAGTACATTTTAACCGCTGCTCCTTGTCTATAAGTTATTTACGAAATGAGAAGGAATTTTTCACCTTTTGTTTATTTTTGTTTTATTTCGTTTCGATCCGTCCTCACGTCTACAATGCGGATCCCAGCACTTCCTGCATTCGATTCGTTTCTTCACATCCATTGTCCACGAGGATTTTCCTATTTTACCTGTGGCTTCGGTTGTTGCTTGAGGATTTTCATTTCATTGTGAATGTCGTAGAAGGCTGGTCGCGCAATTCTCCCTGAAGTCCTGAGATAGCCTGGCTGGAGCATTCCCTGCAGAAAACGATTTCTTCTTTACCGGGCAAGTCCGGTACCAATTTTCCAACACCGGGGATGAGACGCTTGGTTGGCCCGATGGGGAACAGATCTAGCATCGTGCTCGTGATCAGGGGCTCACTATCACTGAGCCATTCGCTTCCTTAGCTTTTATTTCACCTACCCCCTTAATTCTTGCCTTTTATTTCAAAAATCCCTTTAACTGTGAAGCCTTCTAAGAATGGAATAATCAGAGAGAAGAGGATGGTGAGTACCTCTATCTTTTACTACTTAACTGCCTAATATTCCAAAATGTCTAAGAATCTGCTACATGTAATTGGTGTGCTTCAGCATAAACATTTTCTATCTCGGGTTTGCTGGGAATATTATCGGTGGTGAAGCCATTCAATACCATCGAGATCTTTTTCAGCCTCAACAGACCTAACCGGACACTCATTCCTCTGAAGCTGCGAAATTGGTACGTGACCAATCTTACCTAGACCGACTCACCTCCTGTAAGTCCACAAATACTAGTATGTTCCAAGTACATGCACGTTGTAAGCATCGGTAGAGGAGTACATACTCTGGAAATGCATGGAAACAAGGTAAAATTTTTTGAGCTAAGAATAGGTGGCAAGAAGATTTGCAAGCGACGCAATATCTCATTTTCTCATCTTTCAAATGTTTTGGAAGTTCGTTTTCTGCTAAATTAGCCTGACTAATTCGACTTTTCAATCAAGAAGCCAGTGATACAGTACACTCACATCAGAGGTGTCTAGTTGCAGAGCACTTTGTGGCAAATTTCCGTGTGATATCGAGGTGGGTAACCCGAAAAGCACCTAGAAAAGCTATCTCTCCATAACTGGGAAAAAAATTCGTCAGTCAGTAGAACCGTTCATAAGTTAAAACTGTGCTGAAACCCCTGCTATCTGATAACATTGGCTATTCCAATAACAGATATCCAGCAATCACATTCGACGTAACCATTAGTGAAGATACCAAATTTATGTTACTCTTCAGCATGATGGGAAATAACTGAGCAGAATTAAAAGTAGAGCAGCACAACTATGATGTAACACTTTCTGACCCGCCTACTTTTTCGATTTTGTTGCAAAGTTGGTTCTCTAATGCGGCATACAAAGTAGAGGGTTTGACGAGGTGCATGCCCATTGAATTTATGTTTCTGTGTATTGCAGTTTAAAGATTCTCAAATGGGAGCAGTTGAACTTATTTTATTATATTAGTACATTTATATCACCGATCTTTCTCATATAGGGATCTCCTGCCGATTAGTCGCGAGGCAACGTGGCGCGAACCCAGGTGGCGGATAGTTGGTTATCGGGGAGCAAAAGCGACCTTTGCTTTCCTGAGTCACAGATTGATACAAGGGATGGAGAGCCTATTTCCGCCGATATGGCACCTACATTCCGTGTTTGCGAAGGCTCACTCATCAGATTGCCACGCGACATTCGGTCGGCTAGTGGTATGAATTACAACTGCACTGGAAGAATCCATTGTGGCGAAGAGTTGACAACGTTCTTAAACCGCTCTCTCTGATTTCTGATGAGATCATGTTCACATAGCATTAAGCAAATCAATGAATAGAAAAGAAGTGAAATCCCTATAATGCGGCCGTACCCACCACATACCAATCCGAACGTTTTCATTGATGACAGGTGAAAAACAATGAAGATAGTGAAGGAAATACAGGGACGTGAAGAATATGCCGAACATGAAACTCCCCGAAACGGTTTCCATATCTTCCTTAACAAACGAAATCGTCGTATTCCACATGGGCATCAATTCAAGCTGAATGATGTCATGGTTATTATCTAATCTGGTGAGCGTTCATACATTATACTATCTCATATAGTATACTTAAAATTCAGTTGTTTTTGTAATTGTGTTAATCTGAAAATTAAAAATTTCGTTTCAGAATGACATCGATTTTTAGCAAATGTAGAGACGACGGTAGGAAACGGTTTTTCGACTGCCAGTTTACAATGAAGCACAATGTTAAAGTCACACTCCAACTATAACTATTTTGTTAACTATAGTAAGAAACGACGCAAATCGGTTCCGTCAAGGCTGCAGCAATCAGTGAAGACGAGTTTATTTTTCATTACGAAAACGCATTTACATTTACTGAAAAGTATTGGTTTTCTTTCTACTTTTATTTTTAAAAAAAGGCTCACGAGATGAAATCGCTGCCGGTATTGCTTTTCTCGAATCTCTGTTCGATTGTTATCGACTATAATTCTATAATTAAACGTTTAGTATTACACTTTTATGCTTATAAAAACATCGTTTGTTATTTTCAATGTATTTATGACCGATATGTACATAGACAGTAAGGGCACGTGTGGCGCCTTGGTCGGCGGCGCCCTGCAATACACAGGAGAATGATCCTCGCGCACGTGGCTCACCAAACCTTCCATCCCTCCGGGGTCGGAAAATTGATACCAGACTTGTCTGGGAGGATAGCAGCACTGGCTCGATACATCGGTAGGCCACCTCAAGTCATTGTAAAGTTCAGATATGCATTCAAGCACCTCCAACAATGCTTAATGAAGTCGGACGCATGACACATACCTCAGAGATTGATAAACGCCAAGAGTTTTATCCTTTTTTATGTATATATGCAATACATGTTTTTTCAGTGATAGTCAAAGAAGATTTTGTGTACGAAAACAAGTCAAACAGATATGGATAGACTGGTTTTCTTCACGTGCATTGTTCACTTCGTTGGACTTTTCGTATATTTATTACAAAGTGTAATGCTTTCTCACTTTTCATTTTGTGATTGAATTACTGTCCATTTTCTTTTTTCAATAAGCAATTTCCGCAACTTTTCATCGCATCGATTGGCACGAAAACTTCAGAGAAAATATTCTGCCCACAGCTAGTCGAATGAGAAGTAGACCACCGTTTTATCTTCCATAAAAGACTATAACGTTTGATATGAAGAAAGAGCTCAGATTCCGGGTACGTTATTTCTATTTGAGTTAAGATAACTAGGTTTTATCTCATTTTGGTGGGTGGTCTTAACGGGCTGCAGCAGATTAGATGATAAAGAATGATTGAGGGTATACTGTACTCTACCACCTCGTTATCTATTGGAATTCTTAACGACGCTTCATACTTTATTTAAAACTCTTTTCGCTTGCTATATCCTTTAAATAACGAGTAGCACGTGGTAGGAGGGGAGCTCATTTGGGATCTGATAATGAGTTCTCTTTTCAACCTAGTTCGACTCTCACACTTGCTGTTAGTCATTCACGGTATTCGTTTTCTTGTTTCCACCATTCTCTCTCATGAAAGAGCTTTCGAGATCTGTTAGTTACTCGTGTGGCATATTTTGAATTGACCGTTGGATTGAATTCAGGAAACTCTTTATGTTTTTGCTCTACTGGGTTGGCATGTGCCGCATACACATACATATTCATACACACAATGTGAAGATGCTACTGCATGTATACAGCTTATGTCTTGCATGCTTCACATGTTCGGCTCACTCCAGAAAAGAATGACAAGCAACCTGTGCGTGGTGCAACTGGTATATACGGAATAGCTTTCTGAGTAAAAAAAGGCAGGAATTTAAAAGCTGTAATACTCTTTGTTTTCCTTTGCTGAGCTGACCCTATTGAAGAAGCTCCAACGCGTTACAGGATAACTGGGAACTTGATCAGTTGTCCGATTGAGGTGCATTTTAATTAAAAAGTTGCGAAAGAGATTCGCGGGTAATAATCGTGCGGCGCGGTTGCTTGCGCTTGGTATGCGGTTCTTTGTCAACGTTTTGCAGAGTGGTCCACGTGTGCTGCCCTACGAATTTTGAGAAGCCTAACCTAACTCGCACCTAATTCGACGAACGTATTTTTCAATTACTTATGCTTTCATCACAAAGTTGAAGAGCAGTGAAATAGATGGTATTTGGACCCTCACATAAGAAAAGTCTATCGACCTAATGTCACCAGTGATCAACAAATTAACTACAAGAGCGAGTCATTATTGCAAAGCCTCATTGTTGTCACTCCTCATCTGCTTTGAATTTATCTCAACAGCTACTTTGTCCATTCGTTGAGAATAACACTCGTTTCTCCTTCTTTTTTCTTGTTTCCGTTATTTGGAAACCTTGCATCGTTTTCTTCACAAGCAAATTATGTTCTGCAGTTCGTGAAACTTCTCACCACTCCTAAGCACTATGAGTGCGTATACTCCACACGGAAGAAAGAAATGTGTGTTATGAAGGAAACTCTGCTCGAATGTTTCCATCCATTAAACAGTTTTCGTAGCGTGTAACATTTCGTGTGTATGTCTGTGTTGAGAGAAAGCCGGCCATCCCCCATAAAAACGAGTTTACCTGCCGTATCTTTCACTGCTTTTTGATAAGTCATGGTGTCTTCAACTGACTAACACATGCCTATAATAATACGTGTTACGGCATCAAACCACTTAACCGTTGAACTGAACTCATTCTTTACCATCGTTTACACTCAGATTCAAAAGCCGTCAGCTGCAGTTATGTGATCGTTGTTGTCGTGGTTATGGTTTCTGGCTTGCAATGCTTTCTGATGTAATTTTCTCACAATCACCCTAGATAAATATTGAACATTAAATTCAGTTTTCCAACCATTCTTAGTTAATCTATTTAGGCTTGCTTCTAACCCACATAAAATCGCAATAAACGAAATCGTTTTGACCACGCCCTTCTTTTATCATTATCTATCTAATCAATGCTGCGATAAAAACTAGTGGATTTAAATAGTAGATAAGAGCAATAAAGCTCGAAAACTTCGTCGATGATTCTAAATGCCTTACTTCCATGCTGATATCTGCATTCTCACGAGATATTGAATCTCAAAATAGGAAGACGAACACGTCATGTACTTGAAGGCCACACATCAGTATACAGTTACGTTCGCGTTTATTTCATGACAAGTGCACATCGTAACGATGTTACTAAAAGTACTTCAATATTGTGTCATCAGTTGTACGATTCATTTCACTTCCATCAAGGATGGCGGCGAGCAGAAATTCGAGTCGGAAAAATCTTCCAGAAGAACTTGAATCACAGAAAAGCGTCGTCTTTCCCATTGAAGATCTTTATGTTGACGATCCAAAAAAGAATACAAAAGGCAATCGTTGGCTACTTTTTTTTGTGTTTTATAGATTTCTATCATCTATAAATCTATTTTAAAAGATTGCACTTTAGGATATGATGTTACATCTGTGAAAACTCTTTCCAACGCTTCTGATACTAAGGATCCAAAAAAGCAATGTTGCTTCTTAGCAAAATATGGGGTTGTGTACAGTTTTCGCGATCGTACTGATATTCAAGTAAGTTCACACTGTCTTCATCATACGTCTGTTTTCCTCTCTGCTTACTGTGTTTTGCAATAAGGTTACCTAATCTTCACTCATGCTGAGTGCATCTCTGAAGAAACATGCACGGATTATTAGTCTGTCTTTGTTATTATGCGATTTCTCCTTGGCAACAGTTTCTGAATTCAGTTATATTTAGCTCATGATTATTGGCCTTATATGCGCTCTAGTTCAAGCTGGTATTCCGCCATTCGTATGGCTAGTAATGGGCAGTTTTGTATCATTGTCCATTACTCGTGAGGTTAGAAGGTTTACTAAATCGTTTTTTTTTCGTCAACAAAAAATTCCACGTAATAAGAGGAAAACCGTATAAAAAACATTCACTGTGATGACGCAGACGGTTTTACCGTTCTGGCGGCCGTCTCTGCAGCGAGGTCAACTCGGTTCTTGTCAAGCACGAAATTGCATTCCATTCCGTAATGTGTCTTGAAAACCTGGCTATATTTGGCGCATTTAACCTTGTTTAGTACGTATTAGGTAGAGGAAATGAGTTGGAAACTTCCAATGAATGACTTCTCATTACAATACTAACTAGTAAAGTCATGCCAATTCAAATCACACCCAAAGCTTTATATAGAAATGCCCTAAAATGTAGAATAATGCCTAGATTATCCCTAGTTGAAATCAGTACCGATTAAAAATCAACGACAAGATTATTGCAGTTGTTTAATGAAAAAATACCAACGGCTTTTATGAGTTAAAGATTTTACAATTATGCATAGCAAGTAATAGTTTTTTTATATTACTTCAGAAATAAAATCGCTAAAATAGAACATTACTTCTTACTCCTTCATTTGGTTCAAAATTATCCCTTTTTCCCGTTTTTCAACGAGGAATTTAAAACGCTAACTGATTGACGAAAGGCACGTGTGGCGCAGTTGCCATAGGAGCCCTGCAACACACACGCGGAATAGATCTCCGCGCCCATGCTCCACCAAACCATCCATTTCTGGAGGGTCGGCAAATTGGTACCAGACATGTCTGCGAGGATAGCAGCACTGGCTCGATACATCAGTAGGCCACCTCGAGTCATTGTGAAGGCCAGATGTGCATTCAATCACTTCCATGCGATGCTTAACGAAGTCGAATGCATGGCGCATCGCTCAGGGATTGATTAACGATGGGAGCTTTACCCTTTAGAGGCTAACTGAGTGACTGCACATCTTTAATATATCTATTTTTAAACTGTCTTTTTTTAAACCTTTTTATTTACTGCCTATTCTTTTTAACGGCAGGGTATTTTGCGAAATATAACTACTAAAATGCTGAGATATTTGCAAAACTCCGGACAGCAGGTCTCTGCAGTGGGAAAGGAACGCGCTGTTTTCCTTTCCGGTGAGTAACGCGTTCACCACCACACCAAGCGGGTCCACACATAATGCCCTTCCATGAAGAAATAATAGGCAGTAAACAAAAAGTCAACATTGGGAAGTGACTCACATATGCAGAAACCGAGAACGCACAACAGTACCTCGTTGTTTTCTTGAATGCACCAAAATGAGAATCGTTTTATCCGTATTGATGATGCCAAGATGCCCAGATATTAAAAAACGCGAAAAAAAAGAAACGTGGAATTGTAGTAACAGAGGAATGATATAGGAAAGACGGCTGTTCAATACCACAGATGTAGTGAATGGATCGAGTTTCGACGAAGAATTTACTGGATCCGCAACACCAGCATTTATTGCTATGCTGTCGTTATCTGTCAGTATGTTCATCGCTGCATTTATTCAGGCGAGTGAGTATTTGACTAATTTGTTACCTACTGGTATCAATGACAGGTATTCTTAAACTAATATATTCGTGTAATCGACGATGTTGAGAACTGAAGAGTTTATGCGAAATTTAGCATATTGAACAAAATTTGAACAATTAATTTGTATTCACCGATGCTTAAGCGAAGAACCGTTGACGGAGAGTTTTTGGTGGGTATTAAACAGTTTCACCAACCAGGTATGCTCGCATCGCCAATCAGTTCATGACATTTATCATTAAGAACAGCTGTGGTATTTGCACTGCTCGTTATGGTCCTATTAACAAGACTTTACCGTTTTTTCGACTCATATTAACCAGTTGCAATTTTTCAATAAGTTATTGCTTTCTAAAAAGATAACACTATGGAATCATTTATGAAGTAATTTAAAAATGACTAGTAACTGATGACCAGGTATTTCTCACTGGTTCAACTTAGACATGTAGTAAAATCTAAAAGGAGATAACTTTATAGAGACTAATATTCATAAGGTAGAAGGCGATTTCATTGTATGCTGTCGACTACCATTATCCTAAACATCCCATCACAAACCATCGCTGAACCTTTGCGCAATATCCAACAGAAAGTAAAGACTTTCTCGAGTTTCTTGTTCTTTCTTATAAAAGGTTTTTCCTACGCTTTCAGAGACTGGCATGGGAAGTGTCTGGCATTAGACAAGTTTTTCGTGTCCGAAGAACGTATGTTCGTAAAATGCTTCACATGGATGTTTCATGGTTGGAGAGCCGACAAAGTGGTCAGATGGCAACGATGCTTCAAGAGTAAGAACGATAAAATACTTGGATATCGTTTACACCATAAGCTACCGGATAAAACACAGTTTGTTTTTTATAAATAAATAAACATATCATACTGGTGGGGCGCGTGTTGTGCAGTGGTTGAAGTTACCTTAAGGCACAGAAGCCCTTATTCGATCCTGTGGCTAAGGAAACGAGACCCGTCATCCTTGTAGCGTAAGGATACCGGTAGGGAACGTGTCTGGAAGGATGAAAACCACAGACGTAATACTTTACTAGGTTATATAACAACCTCGTTTATGCTTAACAGTCGACGATACCGACTTATATTAACGGGTTATGCTGACTAATACTAATACTACTATACTAACTTAAGAGATTTGAAGCCTCAGTAAATCGTTCTATAGGTATTGGCCAAGTACGCGTTTAATCACTTTTGCCATCCTCAACAGAGTTTAACTGCATAGCGACCTCCCAAGAGAAGCCCCATCGATTGAAAAAATACCGTAGCTAATCGTTTGTGTATCATCTGTTGTCCCGTTGTTCGTCGAATCAATCGAGTGTGCGCCAGTAAATTTTTCTTTTTTCCTCTTGCGTGGGCGAGTACCCCAGTGCTCTCTACTCTAGGTACTCGTTAAGCGGCATATCTGCCTTGTAGTTCTGGTGAAGAAATCCAGCCACCGATCAGGTCGGTGACCTTTCCGCAGAACGTTTGGCATCCCGAGAAATCTAGTAACTAACGGCTCATTCCCGTCGGCGCGAATAGAACGGAGTCTTTCATTTTTGATCTTAATACGTAGATCGGAGCGTCGGATTTTTTTTCTCACTAATGTTACACGGGAAACTCCTAGCATCCTCCTTTCGCCTGCACTTTCAATGACGTTGAGTGATCTATCACACCACCTACAAAAGTTTTTGACGCATACGTTAAGGCGGGAAGAATCTTGGAGTCGAAAAGGTGGTCAAAAACTCTGATAACCTCTGATTTCTTTACTGCATCCTCGATGCTGTTGCTGCCGAAGCCACTGGTTTCCTTCTGCTCTACTCTGGAGCTAGGAACGGCATATTCCCAACAGGCGACTAATAAACTGAATAAGTTCCAGTTTATAGTGGTTTCGGTGCTTTGCTTTTTGAGTTTAGCGGCCTTTCTACTTTCCAAGAAGTGAAATCTTAGGTTGAGGAAGTGATGGTATAATCTCATGTAGATGAGAAAATAGCGACAACGGTTAGACGAAACATTCTACTTACTATGATGTGGTCTGTTTCGTTAGGTCACTCGCCATTGGGTGACTGCCATGTCCAGAGGTAGGAATACGGCGAGAATACTTCTGGAATTGCGAGTTGTCGTAAACAGTTTTTTTCGTCATGATAATGTTAGCGTTTAAATCTTTAAAGATGACCATAGAGGAAGTATAGACTTTTCTGTAGAACTTCTCGAACTCCAGTAGAACCCTTCGACTTCGACTTCGTCATAGCTTGATATCGGTGCTTACGTGACGAAAATTGTCAAGATCACTCCACATTTCATCAATTGTAAATGTCCGATTAGGTTTGTTAGTTGTTTAAATGAATCGAAGTTCATGGCCATTCTCATGTTGACTAAAGCAGCGATGCCGTCGACTTTATTGTCTTATGATCCAGGGAACACTTTTTTCCTGAGTCATGGGCGGGTTTAAATTGATGGCATCTTCCCGTTTCTGCCAGTCCGATGATGTCGCACTTTACTGCATGATCGTATCCTCTATAGAGGACTCATATATAAGTGTGTGTGCATTGGAGGTACATATGTTCGCCTTAGTCCTCTGCGATTTGTGTAACTTAGAATGGTCCTGAGATTTCAGCAGCCTCTCCGCACTCGTCTTACCCAACGCTGCCAAATCGGGAGCTGTTCCGAGGTCAGCGAATTGATGCCCGTCCATTTTACTGTGCTTAGTCTTTGCTACTCACGTGTAGTTTGATGAGTTCTTGACATAGGGGATGGTTATACTCACTGGTAGCTTTCCAGTCCTTCCCGCAGCAGAAAAGGGAGCTCATTTGTTGGAGGCGACCCCAAATTGCCTCCCATATGCTTACCTGTAAGTTGATTGCAGGCTTTTGGCAGAATTGATCTGTAAAATACAATTCTCATAAACAAGAACACACTCATGCACGCAAACTTGAGTGCATCTTCCTAAACACAGAAAGTATGTGTCAAAGTGGCACAGCAGAAATGGGAACTCCACTCTGATCCACCGGCGTCTCTCGAAAGGATGAGCTCGCCTGTCTTTCCCAATTCATCCCCAGTCTGCCTCCTGTGGACACCCCACGTTGCATCGTGTATATTCGGTATGAAATCACTCTTTGAGAGGAATCGTTGGCTGCAGCTGAAACGTTCGCTAATGTTTCGCAAGATTTTTCCGTTTTCCCAGAGTTGTGCTGTCATTGAATTTGAATTTTCGTTTTCTTGGGAAAGTAATTCCATCTACACATGGGTCACATTCCACGTGTTTACATTAAAACGGACGGAACTGCAAAACCAGTGGGTTAGGCATTGAGAAATACAATTTGCAAGTTAAAAAATTCGTATCAGGATCTCAAGAACAGTAAGCCTATTAAAAATAAAAGGACAATGCCCTCCACATTGGTTAATCTCCTAGAGGTAAACCATAAATTTTAATCTATTTAGTGCATTGTTGTTTGAATACATATTTGGTCTACAAAACAATTTTCGGTAACCTAGCCATTCATCAAATTAGTGTTGCTACCATCCCACACAAGTCTGCTACCCATTTTCTGCACTAGGATCGATGTAGGGCTTAAATAGGTCTGATTCTTCAGAAAATCTCTCGGTGCCATAATATATAACTTCTATATGCTGTCCACTATTCTTTTTTCACGGCAGGATGTGAAATACAACCGCAACGATACTGGGATATTTGCGAAATTTGGACCACAGGCCCGATCGAGCCACGACTACCCTTTTCTGGGGCTCACATGTTACCCACACCAACCATGAGGCCCTCGTTCTGCCCTTCTCTCAGACATTCTTTTTACCATAAAGGTGCCATCAGCAATCTTCCATCAATGGAGATGATAGGAACACTTCTGGAAAAAACTGCTCCTCGGTTTTTTTTCTTTTGCTTCTCTGCTCTTTTCCTGAGCATTTACATTCTTTTCAGGCATGCTGATACGATTTATAGTGGAATTTCAGACAATATACCGATGGTAATATTTATTTCTTCATATCTTGTTGTAAACGTTGGTGAGTAGTAGTGGTTTTACCCTTAATTTTTACTATACAGGATAAATTTCATGAAGGAGCGATTTTAGTTGTATGTCTTTTTATTCAATGGGATGTAACGCTATTGATGTGTTCTGTGATTCCAATGTTGATTTTGAGCCGAATTCTTTTCAGTAAGGTCAGATAACCAAGTGTTATGCGACTTTTTAGTTTTTTCTTTTTACTGCCAATTTCGCTTTTTTCAGTGGTTTTCGAAAACAATGGAACAAGAGTTGATGTTGCAGAATAAAATCAGCAATTTGGTAAATGAGACATTCAGCTGCATCAGAACAGTGATTAGCTTTGCTGCACAAAAGCAAACTATTAACAAGTAGTATTGGCTTCTTTTTTACCCCTTTTATTTACTGCCTTTTTTTTAATGGCAGGGTATGTTTCGAAGTATAACTTGTATATAATGCTGAGATATTTGCAAAACTCAGGACCGCAGGTGTACGCGGTGGGAAACGAACGCGCGCTGTTGTCCTTACCGGGGAGCAGCGCACTTCACCAGCACACCATCCGGGTCCCGGAGTTTTGGGCTTCTTTTTTGTTCCGTTTTTTAAAAAGTTGGCATCAGTTAAGTTGACTGCATGTTAGAGAACGTGTATGCACGAATTTTCATCTACTGAATTCTTCTTGGTAAAGTGTGCAGCGCATTGGCTAGAGGTGTTCTTCAATACACTTGTAGTCTCTGGTCCGACCCTACGCCCTAGCAGATCAATTCCTCTATCATTCTGGAGTTGGTGAATTGGCACCAGACCTCTTTGATAAATTAAAAGTAGTGACTTGTTAAATCAATAGTTCATCAGAAGTCATCGTTTAGGTCAGATATGCACTCAGTTTCCTTCAATGGAGTGGAATACATTGCGCATCCCTTAGGGGTCGATCAACGTCGAACAACTTACTTTTTACACTTTTATACCATTTTTAAAATAATTCCTTTAAGTTATGACCTAAAACGTTGGCGAAACACAAATTTTTACATTAAAAGGACTGTCTTTTAGTTCCAACTATTTAGATTTGAACGATTATCTATGGAGAGTAATAAACTAAACGAATCAAGATTACGTTCATCAACTGTCTACGACAGCTTAACGCAGGTGCAGACACTATTCTTCGTAGCGGTTGGCGACACACAGTGTTTCGGCGGTAGCGTTGTGATTAGACCATTCCAAAGTATTTTAGTCCTTTATTTCTTCAGATCCTTCTCACTGAACTCACTTTTACGGCAGCATTGTGTTATGGAATATGGCGAGTAGGTGATCAGTCGGCAGGAAAGCTAGCAGCAGTAAGTTATCTTAATACATTTTTCCTTTTTTCGCCTTTAATTTTTGCTTCATATTTTTTATCCATATTTTTTTCACTTTTCTCTTCTTAGATGAAGGAATATTGGTTTTAGTGTCACATAATAATTATTCTTCCTTATTAATATCACTGAATGGTAATCGAATTGATTGTTCCCTAAATACTCGGACAAGTCCAATAGTCTTCCATAAGAAAGTTTCGAATTTTTCTTCAGTAATCCTATCACTGTGCTTCTTGTGATTAGACCTTTACAGTAGCTTGACAAAACTATTGAACACTTCATTAACCTACGTCTTTGATTACTGAGTGATTAACATCGCCTTAGAAAAAAAATGTAGCGGTCTCAAGAAGGTCATCCAAATAAAAGCTCTTTATCAAATAAACTTTTTTCGACCAATAAAGTAATATCGCACACGTTCTTTAGCTTGCTATCAATATGTTGTACATGTGTGTGACGTCAATCTCGATCGGATTTCATATAAATGGAGCTTCAACAGCTCGTGAAAATGCCGCACAACTAAGAAAAATCCTTGGTGGGAAGTGTGAACATTGTTATGCAATTACTGAATATCGAAAATAAGTAAGTATTTCTAGACGAGTCACCGAAAATCGAAAGAGATTACGGTTTCGCGGGTGATAATCCAAAGCAGTGCTTACCAGCACCCAAATACCGCCGGCAAAGCATGAAGTTTATGGGTAGGTTGAAGTGTTCTAATCATTTCCAGTCTACTAGGATTAACTTTAGAGACATGTGGCCGTGCACACCAATATAAACACATACGTGGGTGCGCGTGATGGACCTTATGTATTGAATTAAATTCATGTCCTTTTCGATTGTTTATGTCGCTGCAGTTGGTTTGCAATAGTTTTTAGATTCAACCAATACCTTATTCCACACAGAAATTTTGCTAGACGTGGCTTTTCAACAGCTATCCTCTAAACGTGAAATTTCACAAAAACCTTTTTTCGAGCCCCAATGCATAACGCACACCACGAAAAAGTGGGCGTAATCGTGTATATATTGAAATTAAAACGTCGAAAAACACTTTCAAGCTGATTATTCACTTCCAGGAAAAGGAGCGTTACAATTTTGCGATATCCACTTTAGTTATCCGAGCAGACCTGATGTCGAGGTTATTTCTTATGTTGCATGCATAACAACCCAGTTTCGTTTTCGAATGGTTACTAAGAATGCTTTAATCAGTTTTTAAGGTCTTGAAGGGAGTAACGTTTAGTGTCGAATCCGGTGAAAAGATCGCCATTGTTGGTTCCAGTGGCTCGGGAAAAAGTACACTTACAGCTTTATTACTTCGATTCTACGACCCAGATAGTGGGGCGGTGAGTAACAAAACAGTCTAATACACGAGAAAACTGCCGTCAGTCATGCTCGTAGCACAGTGCTGTAAAATGCCGATGCCTCAGAACTACCATCGTGTTGGCGATTCAAACAGTCTAAAGCCCTGTTTCTTCTAGTGTGTCAAAATAAACGCTTTAATTCAGCACAACAAACACCGAGCATTACCTAAGGAAACACCATCTAGTCGTTGCATATCTGAATTTCTTTAGTCCCATACTTTAGAAACGGGTCTTTATCAACAACTTAGTTAATCATCTAGAATTTCAGATATGCTGTAGTAATTACAGAAAAGTTTACCAATCTTTTTTAATGTTCTCGTGATGTTACGCTATAACCAGCATTTAGCAAATACCCATTATCCTCTGTTATTCCACTTTTTATACCTGGCATATTCCTTGAAAATCAAACCATTCCGGCTTTAAGATATTTAGGGATCATTGATGCATAAGTAACCTCACGAAGAAAGTCTCAACTCTTATCATCCACTTCACCTGGTAGGGTCGTCACTTAAGTGGCCCAACTTCCCTTGCTTTAGTTAAAAACATTTCATCTACACGAATACCCAGAGCTTCTACGTATCATCTAATATTACCCCAACTTCCCATTGTTACGGCTTTTTTTCAGATTTTGCTAGACGGTGACAACTTGAAAACATTATGTCCTGATGAGCTGCGCGGTATGTGCTCTCTGGTTTCGCAGGAACCCGTACTTTTCGATGGAACCATCAGTGACAATATCCGATACGGCCGACTTGATGCTACACAGGTCGCAAATATATTCTCCCACATGTTTCTTCAAGTACATTGGTTTTTCCCACGTTTCGTTCTTACCGCAAATATATATGTATATATATATATATATATGTATATATGTAGGCATATACATATACAGTTATGTACATATATATGCATATATACAAACATGTACATATGCTGATTGATTTTCAGCAGGAAATAAACAATGCCGCCCGCAAAGTCGGTGCTTGGCAATTTATTAGTTCGTTACCCGAAGGAATGCAAACTAGAGTAGGCGACAGGTCAGTCGTTCTTCTACACCTTCCTCGAAACTTTTTTTTGTTTTGTATATATGTATATATATGTATACATGTAAACTTACTTAGTTGGACACCTAGACGGTCCGTTTTCACGAGTTGTGCTGATCTTGGCTCATTTTCCATTCATTTCTTTGCATCGCAGTAGTCGTCCATGGTGGTGGTTTTATTCGAGAATGGTGTTGTCTGCGATTCTTAACACTGTCATTTATAAAATAGCTACACCTGTGAGTACAACTGATTAACTTCGGTTGCGAACACATCTTCAAAACGTGCAGGTGGCCGTCCTAAGGAACGTGTGCATCCTCGTCGAGTCCAGCCTATAATTCCTTTTGTACATCTGTCGTTTGTTCTTCTGTAGCTGTAGCTAAATTGTAGCTTAAAAGTCATTTCTTAGTGTGTTTTAAATGTGTCGACCAAATTATTTGCTTACTTGGATACTTGGACGGCGAGTCTTCACAAGCTGTGTGGAGCCCAGCACATATGCCATTCGTTCCTTTCTCTCGCAATCGTAGTCCATGGTGGTGGTTTTGTTCGAGCATGGTAGCGCTTGCGAGTCTCACACCGTGATCTGTAAAACAACTGCAGCTGCGGGTACAGCTGATTAACTTTGTTTACGAACACGTCGGCCCAACATGTTGGTGCCCGTGCTAGGGGACGCTTGCATTCTCGTGAATTTCACTCAACAGTTCTAGTTGTCCGTCGTCCGGTCTCAATATAGTCAGCCCTTCTCTGTTTCGATATCGATTTGTATTTTTCCGGAACCTGAAGATGTGACAGATTTCGAAGGTTAGAGCTTAGCTAGATATTAAGCGTGCTGGTTGCATTTCAGACGATATTGAGAGTGCCGGTTATATTTCAGAAGACATCGCTCAAGCGCTCTGTGAGTAGTGCGGAGTATTCTTGACGTGGTTGAAGTATCAGCCCACGTCTCTGCAGTATAACAGAACGCTGGGATGGCCGTTGAATTGAAAAGGTAGGCGAGGATGTTCAGGTCCTATAGTTTGCGAACGGCTTCTTTGAGAACCTTGAATGCGGCCCAAGCTGTCTTCTTCTGTCTAATTCCTCCTTCATGCTGTTTTCCATTTTCGTCAGTCACCCACGGCATACGTACGAGGTGGTCTTTGGAATCAGAGCCATCCAGTTCAATTTGTTCGCCTTAGCACCACGGGTTTTTCATGAACTGGGTCTTCGTCATATTCATGCGTTGCCTAATCTTTTCTTCCGCTTCGTTGAGTTTATTGATCATTGTGTCTGTTTCCTTGGTGTTTATTGAGAAAATTGAGATGTCATCGGCGAAGCAAAGATTTGATAGGAATTTTCCGTCAATACGTATGCCTTTCCCATCCCAGTCTAGTAATTTCATCATCTATGGCAGTGCTGTACTAAAAAGCTTTGATGATATCGTATTGTCTTATCGACTCTTTTTCTATGGCTATGGTAAGAGGTCGTTGGAAAAGCTGTATTTTCGTAGTGCATTTCCCATAACAGTAAGACAGAGTTCTTATGTGGAACGGGCCCACTCCTCTGTTGACGAGCGCTGATAAGATTGCACTCGTTTCGATGCTATTAAAAGCCTTTTCATAGTCGACAGAAGTTGGGGCTAAGGGCAGGTAGTATTCCCGACAACCTAGCCAAATACCTTTCAAAATCCTGCTTGCTCAACTGCTTACCTCTCATCCAATGTCCTTGATATACGCGGTTAGACAGCCTTTGTGAAGAGCTTCTAGAGCACACTCGAAAGGCATATCATATCATAGCTACGAAGATGCCTTCGGTTACCTTTTTAGGTTAGGCAGAATAAACGTGTGCGACGTTCTTCACTGGTCTCGAATTTTTTTTCGTTTTGAATTTGGGCTGTCATATCGTTTTCGAGATAAAAATAAAGGAAAAAGGTCTCCACGTTGATCAATCCATGAGGGATTGCGCCCATGCACTCGGGCACTTTAGGCATCCTTGGAGGTGATTGAATGCATATCTGGCCTTTACTATAACTCGCTGTGGGTTACCAAAGTATCAAGCCAGTGCTGGTATCCTTTCAGACAAGTCTGGTTCTCATTTTAATCACCCCGGTGGAATGGAAAGCCTAATGAGCCACTGGCGCGGGGGTCGATCCTGTGTGTATGTGTCGCAGGGCTCCTCCGTCAAATGCTTCACAAGTGCCTTCGCGTTTTCGAGAAGTACATGTTAATTGTAGCCTTCAGCTTTAGGGAAGTCGGTGGTGGTATTATCCTGGAGCTGTGCCTCTTTTCATACTTTCTGTCGCAACTCGAACCTCCGACGAAAGGACTTCGTGTTGATTTTCTCCAGCAGGGATTTCTGGGTCCGAGACAGGGTGCTTAACGGAAAAGCGTGGTGTAGAACGTTACTGTTACTACTTCCTTATCACGCTGAAAGTTTTAATGACCCCCACAGCTCTTCTGGAGCTACCATTTATTACTACCTATTTTAAACGTATAGCAGTAGGATCAACCTTCAGTTTCTCTCCTTCCGCAACTTACTGATAGTAATGGAGATGCGATCCGTTCATCTTGTCCTGTACCAATGATGTCCTACCTAACCCGAGATTTTTTAGCCTGTCACCGCCTGACGTCATTGGCGGGAGCACACAGTGTACGAGGGTATTGCGGCTGGCCTATTGCTGGTTGAGCAGTTCGGCCCTCCCTAGACTCTTGATTTAACCTTGCAATGACGTATCGTATTTTTCACCACGATGTGGATCCGAGGGAAGTATCTTCTTGGCAACGATTCCTTCGTTCGGTCTTCTTACTAGTTGGTTCGGAGGCGATGTTAAAACCGAAGCCAGAAACGAAAGTAGGAATCAATGTAGGTATGAAAATGCTCAAGGAAAATGAAGACGCGAAAAAATCGCACACATCTGGTTATATATACGCGTATATGTATGTTATATACATAGGCTCCTCGCAACGCTTTACCTCCTCATCGTGGCTGGGAGGTGTTCGTGGGTGTCAGGCTGCGATGTGAAGCGGGATTGTTAATCACTCAGTAATCGAAGCAGTAGGGGCGATTCATCCTCTGGCAGCGTCTCCTAAGCTGAGAAGGAGTCCGTCCTTTCCATGAGGATGCCTAGCTAAGGGCAAATCAATACCAGGATCCACCACTGTCCTGATATCAAACTAGTCGCGTGGTGGCAAATCTTTCTCTGATCCATGACGACTGTGTCGACGGCGTGTGGTGGTGAAGACCTGTGATAGACTTTGGTCAGACTAAGCTTGGAATTCTAGAAAACCACAATGGCTAGACCAGCAAATCTCCGAAAAAATGGAGGTTATGCTGGGGCCCATGCAACCACTGAGGACGAGCCATACAAGTATCTAGGTGTATATATTCATATGTGCTGCGGAATTGGTATTGCTTGAGCAGTAATAAGGTTCAACTATTTGTTTCCTATCTAAATTACCACATTAATTTTTTAGAGGTCTACAGCTATCAGGAGGCCAAAAGCAAAGAGTTGCTATCGCCAGAGCAGTAATAAGGTCTGTCTAACTTTTAGATCTTATGTGGAACTCTCCTCTCTAGGTTAGGACGCAAGCGCGCTCCAATCCATTAACGCGTGAATCAGGGAACGGCAGGAATTCAAACTTATAGCAAACAATCTCATTACAGCACCGTCTTAGTTGCTGAAAGTGATCTGAGTTGAAAAAAGGCAATGAAATTCCCGTATGTTGTTGCAGCCGAGTATTGTTCGAGTATTTGGTGGAAAAGTCTGAATTGACGTTACATTACATTTATAGGCACTTTGATGCTGAAATATTTACAAAAAGTGTACCGCAGGCCAGATCGAAGTCTCGGTTGCCCTTTCAGGGGCTCACATGTTACCCACTCCACCACTGAGCTTCTTGATTTGACTTTCTCTACACCAGTCTTCTCTGGCGCCATCAGCAATCGTCCGCAAGCGGGAATGATCTGGGAAGCATGAATCGGCATTGGTCTCAGTTGGCCTGAGGTCCAATTTTTGGAAATATCTCAGCATCATAGTGGCTGTATTTCACATCATTTCGTGCTATGAGGAATAGTAATCGGCAGTAAATAAGAAGTTGACATTGTGATTTCGACTATAGCTTCAGCCTAACTGAGTTCATTACCGATTTATACTCTCCAGATCATTCCCGTTGGTGGCTAATTGCTGATGGCACCATTATGTAGGAAACTATTTTTCTAAAACAAAGTAGCGACCTCAGTGGCGCATTGGGTAAATTGTGATGCCTCGAAAGGGTAGTTGCAGGTTCGATCTCGCATGGAGTCTAGTTTTTGCAAATATGTCGGCATCATAGTGGTTGTATTACAGTTATACTTTCGTAACTTTTGCTACTCAATCCTACAAGCACGTTTTGTCCTTCTCTATTATTTCGTTTAAGAAAACCAACAGTAATGCTATTTGATGAGGCGACCTCGGCGTTAGACAATATTCATGAGGAAGAGGTCCAACATGCGATTGATCTTGCTTCGGAAGGTCTCACTACCATAACAATAGCTCATAGGTAACTACGGCAAGCAAATACTAATTGTCACCGGTGCGGGAACGTTGTACAAGATTCAGCTTCGTATTAACTTAAGGCTATCATCGGTGAGAAATTGTGATCGTATTATTGTTTTGGACGAAGGTAGAATTGTTGAAGAGGGACCACCTGATGAGCTTCTGGGAAAGGAGGGCGGAAGATTTCAAAAAGTAGGTGCTCACAGTTTTTCTTTTACAATTAACAACTAACAAGAGCTGTAATGAGCAAAATTTATAGCTTTACAATGATCAACGGATTGATTTACTCGTACACCAGCAGCCTCTTAAGCCGAATCTGGTGTCAACGGCCTCGCTTGCCCTTGGACAATATTACCGACCACAAATAGTAGGTTTGCTTCGTAAAAGGGAAGTCCATCAGAACAAATTTTTAATTTTGGAACGAGTTAGTGCCCTCGAAATGCTCGAGGGATTTCGGGTAAATAATCAGACAACTTACTGCGCACTTATTGTAAGCAATCAGCATTACTATTTTTCCACGTTTATCTGAACGCGTATGAATTTTACTAAATCCCTTTTTCCCTATCAGTAAAAATCTCATAAAATTGTTGTCTATTAATTAATAAAGACATGCTTTTGCAAACTAAAAAGTCTGGACTTTTCAATAGCATTTATGTCAGGGCCGAAGAAGCGCAGAAATTTTCCTTCTAATTTCTTGACTACGGTAGAAGTAGAGATTACAAGGATTTGGTTAAAGAATTGAACGTATATTTCCGTTTAAAGGCCATAATGTAAAGGCTCTCAGATTTCCGAAATTTTGTAAAAATGCTGTTGCTTACGGTAACTGACAAGCTCCAGAAAGGTATTACTTAGAATTTGCATAATTAGCGCAACTGAAATATAGGCTTGGGTTGCGCAATGGTAGTGATGTCGTTGAATCAGACCAAGGCTCTCATTCGATCTACACGAGTCATTCAAGGGCCACATCTCTCCGAGTTTGCAAATTTGGTAACAAACTTGTCTGAACTCAACTCAGTCCTTGCAATCAACGAAATCTTACTTCTTTTGTGATGTAGATCCCCAGGATAGAACAATAGAACAGCCTAACACGGTTATCACGAGATTCTAAAGGGAAGTAAATCGACCATCATTCAAGCTTATTAATAAAGAGGATCCTCAGGTAGCAGCCCAATACAAAATGATTTGGGATTCAGAAATGTGGTGTTGGGTGGCTGAAAAAGTAGCGTACTTAATAACCTCTGTCCTTTCCGGCGGTATCTGAAAGGAGGATAATAGTTTCTGACAGCAATATTATCAGTGGTTTTCATCACTATCATAAAGTTTTTGTTGTTGTACATTGAGTGCAATGATAGCCGAAAGCAGAAAGTCCGTATCCTTAAACCATTTGATCCGCTCTACAGTAGAATACAACAATCACCATTGTTTATGCTTCTAACACATTCCCATGTAAGAGACTGTTTGAAGGGAAATAAATAATTTGTTTTCTACCAGTTTATGATGAATATGCAGCAATTTAGGCAGCATCCTATCACTCGTAGTCAAAACACCAGCAAGTGAAGGCCAAATAAAAAAACCGGCAAATATCATGAAAGTTTTCGTCAGAATGTATGACGGAATACAAAATGTAATCTTCCCTCAGTTTTAACCAATACCATCCACTACGCATTTAGTAAAATTTCGCTGTCATAATGTATATATGCTAGAAACAAATTGGTCTACCTAGCATTAAATTATTTTAAAAATAGTCTTCGACATGATTCTTCCTTATCAGAACGCCAATTCAATTAGACGAGCTTGGAATCGTTGCTCACTTGGAAGTCAAACTCAGAAGCTTGGAAAGTCGTACTCAGTTTTGAGTCAGGATAGGGAGAAACTTGCACTCCCTGGTAAGTTCAGTCATCTATGAAACCCTAATCACGTATCTGAAACACATCGTATCAAAGTTATGAGCAAGAAGAGATCACAACGACTGGACTACAAATATTCTTCTGTGGGAAGAATGGACATTGAAGTAGATGTTATCCCACCGTATGATGCTGAAGAGAATCATGTGAGTAACCTTCTTCTTATTCATATTATTCATTGTACACTCATTTATCTTACCTCTTCATTTTCGTTCAAACATATTCAGTTACCTGGGAAAGCGACAAACTTTAAAGCTGTATGGAAACTTATTGCGGACTATCGTGAGGGTTATTCGCTACTTGGTTGCGCTATTCCAACAACGATTCTCAGGGCTTTCTTTTATCTACTGATTTGTTTTGAAGTCGCGTCAGTTCTAGAGGTACATTCATTCTTAAGAAGATTAGCAAGAAGTACTCAAGCAATAAATATTGGTCGCGTACGCGTAGTAATCAATACAAGACACTTTCTATGGCACTGTTTAATGAACCAATTCGTACATATGTTGTATCTAGTGTTGAGTGTTGGCGGCTATTAAGAAACTGTGAAAGCATTTCTACTATAACATAGAATCTGAATGTTTAGAATGTTGTCATCGTTTCCAGATTACTATAGTCCCACCCGAAAATCGCACTGAACAGATTTTCATCGTGGCTGCTGTCTATACAGCATTAATCATCATCAAAACCATGTTTGAAGCACTCGGCGTAAGTTTTTATGTTATATTTACATTTCTATTTCATATTTTATATTTATATGTATACCTACACTTGCAATTACTCAAATGGAGTGCGGACAACGCAGTGTAGATACATTGTTATACACGCGTCCAGTTCGACTCTGTCCAGTTATTGTATTTCTACTAGATCTACTATGTTTGACAAACTGGTCTTATTAGAACTGTAGTGATCTTACTGCATTTACAACCTTCCATTTAAGCAATTTTTTATTTAATTTTCAGCGACTATTTATCGCCCTATATGGTAGCGGTTTCTGCTCTCATATGAGGACTACAATGTTCAGGAAAGTAGGTTATGAGTAAATTCGCGTCAAATGTTGAAAAACAAATAGATGCTAAATATCTCTTAGATCATGAGAAATGGATGTGCATACTTTGATGAGGAGCGAAATAGTCCTGGTCGTATTTTACATAGAATAATAAATGATTCTTCTACATTGAACAAAATCATGGAAGCAAAACTCGACATACTCATACCAGCGATAATCTGTCCAGGTACTGTAGCCGACAGTTATTTCCATGTTTTGTTACTCCTTACAGATCTAGTAAGAGACTCAAAGGATTGGCGTAGAGCTCCGCTGTCTTCTAAGACGTTTTTGCTTCAAATTTTCTTATATTTTCATGCCTCCAAACGGTTTACTGCATTATCATGTCTGGGAGGTGTTCCTAGGTGTCGGGCTGCGATATACAGCGGGGTGATTCATTCCCATAACAGGGTCTGCCAAGCTGAGAAGAATTTCGGCGTTTCTATTAGGAAGCCCACTTAAGAGTAAACGAATACTAGGATCCATCACCGTGGTGGTATCAAACAAGTCGCAAGGTGGCGAATTTCGCTGTGATCCATGAGATAGGCTACTGCTAGTGGTGGTAATAACGTGGAGCTCACATTAGCCAGGTTCACCTCAAGCCTCCAGGGAACCACAACGGCTTAACCAGCAAATCTCCGAAAAAGTGGAAATTATGCTGGGGGCTGCACAACCGATGGAGTTGGTCCGCCTAAGTATCCAAGTATCTAAGTGTATAACCACAATTTTAACTTATCTTTCACTGCCTACTCTTTTCAATGGCAGAGTCAATTGCGAAATACAACTTCAATGATTCTGAGATATTGACAAAACTCCGGACCGCAGGTGTCTACGGTGGGTAACGAACGCGCTATTGTCCCTTCCGTGGAGTAACGCGTTCACCACCACACCATGCTGGTCCTCCGTTTCGCCTGTCTCTCAGCTAGTTTTATCTTCTATAGAAAGAGTAGGCAGTAAATAATGAGTTGAAATTGTGAGTGTAACTCCACCGTCAGCTTAACTGGGTTCGTTACCGATTTGGGCTCCCCAGATCAATCCCGCTAATGGGTGTTTGCTGATGGCAAAAGATCGACAAAGCTAGCTGAGAGACAGGCGAAACGAAGGACCGGCATGGTGTGGTGATGAACGCGTTGCTCCCCGGAAAGGACAATGGCTCATTCGTTTCCCACCGCATACACCTGCGGTCCGGAGTTCTCCAAATATCTCAGCATCATTGAAGTCATCCAAGTGTATTTTCGCAATTTGTATCTGAATTCTCTTTCTTATGCTTTCAGTGTTCTCATTTGCTGCAGCCATTTATATCAATTGGAAAATGGCATTATTATGTTCGTTCCAATTTCCAGCTTATTTTATTATTCGAATCGTTCAAATCAAAGAAGGAACAAAAAGGTAATGGCACTTGCCTGTTGAACTCATTCGATAGCGTGAATTATATTTAAATAGATATTAAATAGCAAGCGGATTACTAGCTTTCCCATTTGGCCTAACCAATGCTCTTTGTTATGAATTTGAATAGCTCCCACGATCGATTTTCTATTAACCTCGGCATTGGTCAAGTAATTCTTTGTAATCTTGTTGAGCAATCACGAGGTATTACTTTATTCTTCAAATTTGAGTAGTGAACAAAGTAAAAATGCATTGAATGAATGAAATAGAAAAAATGAAAAATGAAGACCTTTTTTACTTCTTCAGTTAGAGTCTTACCTATAAAAATGTTTCTCCTGTCACCTGTGGTCACGTTTATCACCGAGTGACTCAAGCGGGTGCAAGTAAATCTTCCATTTTTCCCTTTCGTGTGCAAGAGTAGTCTAGAGGGTTCTGCTCTCCATAGGGAGTCGTTGAGAGTCATATCCTCCTTTTAGAGCTTTCGTTAAGAACTTTGTTCATCGTGTCGGTAGTCTTCCTGCAGTACGTGTGACATCCAGATAGACCCAGTAATGGCTCTTGTCCATTGGTTGTCGTTCATACGCATTACGTGTCCAGCTCAACTCATCTTCTAGAGTTTGGCGTATAGAAAGATGTCCTTGATCTTTGACTGTCGACGTAGATCGGAGCTTCGGATCCAGGATCCCTTCCTTCAGTTGCGTGGTACGGGATACTCAAAGCATTTTTCTTTAGTCTGCGCGTTCTAAAACACTAAGTGATCTTTCAACATGCTACGTAACAACCTAGTAAAAAAAACGTAAACCTCTCTGGCGCATACGTTAAAACAGGAACAATCGTGGAGTCGAATAGGTGGGTGTGGAGCCGGGTGTTCTTTGTTTTCCTCACTACATCGTCGATGCTCTTAAAAGATTTCCAAGCCGCTCGTTTCCTCCTGTTCAACTCTGGAGCTACATCGTTCATCATATTGATTTCCAGACCTAAATAGATATATCTGGAGCATTTACAGATATTCGTTTCGTTGAGCGTGAATGGGGCATGCGAAACCAATCCGTTCTTCATGAACATCGTTTTCGTGAGATTTAGTCGAAGACCAATCTTTCCACAGGCTTTATCAAAGTCGTCAAGCATACGTTTCGCTCGGCTAATGTTTGGTGTTATAAGGACGATGTCATTCGGCGATATTCATTCCATTAAACGTCAAGGGCGCTCATGAAATTAATCCGTTCATGAAAATCGCGTTTATGACATTTAGTCGAAAATCAATCTTCCCACAAGCACTATCGAAGTCGGCAATCACTCGTTCCACCTCGCTAATGCTTGATGCTATAAGAACGATTTCACCAGCAAGCCCTATATGGTGTATTAACGACCGTCGATTTTTACCCTCATGTTGTCTCAGTCTAACGTTGGTGAGCTTTCTGGAGGATGATAGTAATTTTGGCGAGATAGTCTCTCTTTTGACTTCGATGTTAATATCTTTGAGAATGGTGATATTTGGGTGCGCCATTTCTACATAGCTCACGAAGGATCTCTACATGCCCAGTAGAGACGCTCTACCCGTCCAGAATTTCAGTGGATTCTTCTATCCCAACTGAATCATAAGCTTTCATTAAGTCGATTGAATTAATACAGAGCGGTATGTTGTACTCTCACGATCCTTCAATAAGTAGGATCCTTGTTACCGTTTGAATGAGATCCATGGTAATGAATCCTTTTCGAAACCCTGATTGCTTATATTGCTTCTTTTCGGTCTCCTAACCGTCTCCCCTATATTTCCCAGTCATTTGATTGCAGGCTTCTGGCCGAACCGATTCGTAATGCAATATGTCACATCCACACATGCAACAATATTTCATTGAAAATGCCGAACATGTGCGTCAAGTTGACGCAGAACGAACAAAGAGACCACAAACTAGATCCACCTGGTTCTTAAGAAAGCGTAAAGTCGCTTTTGGCCCTCAATCGACTCCCTAATCCACTGCATTGGGGACGCACCACGTTGACACGCGGCTAAACGTCATGAGATTCCTCTATGAGGGAGATCAGTGGATGGAATTATCTAGTAGAAAAAGTGTGGCCACATTTTCTTATTCTACTCATTGTGATCCATGAAAATGTTTAGGCAAAGAGAAATGGTCGAGGAGGAGAACAAAGCGGCAAATTTGGCTACGGTTGTTTTGTCAAATATGAGCACAATCAAAGCCTACAATCTTCAAGAACACTTTTATTCTATTTTCGCTCAAACGTTGGAACCGTTGGCTCAGTATGAAACATTCACTGAACTATGGGAATATTATTGATATTTCCATTTCTTGGTTAACTAACGCTTCGTTAAATTATCTAATTGCAGAGCAATGAAACGCCAGTCGATGATTTCTGCTTTCATATTCGCTTGTCAATACTCGTTTACATACATTCTCATCGCTATAACTTTGTACTTTGGAAAAGTGCTGATGCTTGACAATGAAATCACTGTGTTCGACTACATGAGGTTAAGAAGTCGCTGAAACGCATGAGATATAGAAACGTGCACAATAGATAGAAATAAAAAATAGCTTAGAGACAGGCGAAACGAAGGACCCGCATGATATGGTGGTGAACGCGTTAGCCCCTGCAAAGAGTAATAGCGCTTTCGTTCACCACCGCAGACACCTGCGGTCCGGATTTTTGCAAAAATATCTCAGCAACGTTGTGGTTGTATCTCGCTTAATACCCTGGATTGAAAATTGTAGTAGGCAGAAAATAAAAAGTAAAACACTGTAAAAATTTAGAGTTGTACTTCTTACGCAAATTGGTGCAAATTTCTTCTCTCAGCTGGTCGCCTCGGTTTCGGATTTATCAAAGGCGCGTATTGCCGCTGAGAATGTCGTTTCGGTGCTAAAAGAATCGGCTACTGATATAGATAACCTTAGCGAAGAAGGACAACGACCTGTACGTGTTATCGTTGAAACTGCTTCACAGTGACTTTATAATGTCGCAATACTTTTCGTTTTAGAAACTCGAAGGATCAATTACTCTCCAAAATGTGTCCTTCCGTTATCCTTCTAGGCCTGTGGTACCTATATTGAACAAATTGAATTTGAAGGTAGGCTAAATATGCACCCACTATGAATGTCTTTACCACTGGGCGATGACTTTGTGCTCCTTATAGATAGAAGCTGGCCAGTCCGTTGCACTTGTTGGTCCTTCAGGATCCGGTAAAAGTTCGATTATATCTCTTATTCAAAGGATGTACAACGCGACGGATGGTGATGTGGTTGGTGCAATTGCTCATATCGGATTTTCATGACATAGTATTAGATAATACACCTATTCTTATGCAATTTTATTCAGTATTTGGATAAATACAATGTGAGATCTATCAATCCTGCTTATCTTCGAAGGATGGTAGCAGCTGTAGGACAGGAACCAACGCTATTTTCCTTCACCATAAAAGTGGGAATTTTAGGGTCCCCTTTCATTGGAATAAACTTGAGCAAGTCGTACTTCAGGAAAACATTGCCTATGGTATGACGGAAAGTGAGGTGACTATGGAAAAAATTATTGAAGCTGCTAAAATTGCAAGTATCCATGACTTCATTCAATCTCTGCCACAGGTACGCTCATAGAGTGACTCTGATAAACACTAGGGCCACAGGATATGAGTTCTTAAAAAGAAAGGAAGGGAAACAATTAGATATTGTATTGCGTAGTGTTTTCAACCTCAAAGGGTTACGATACCGAAATCGGCGAGTTCGGTGCTCAACTTTCTGGTGGTCAAAAGCAGAGAATCGCCATAGCTAGAGCAATTGTTCGACGACCAGTTGTACTACTCCTTGATGAAGCCACTGCCGCATTGGACAGTACAAGTGAAAAGGTAGAGCGTAGTTCTCATCTTCACCTTTATCATCCCACCTCAGCCATTACTTTGGTAGTTGGTTGTACTTCCTGAAATTATAATCGTTTCTATACATGTTTAAATTAAGGCAGTTCAGTTGGCATTCGAAAGAGCTGGAAAGACATGCACATGCATACAGAGTGTGTTTGACAGATGTTTCATGTCATCCTGTTTTCGTTACGTTAACCAGAAAAACTTGTTCTTTAGTTGCACATCGGCTGTCGTCAATAAGAAGTGTGGATAAAATCTACGTTCTTGTCAACGGTGCCATTGCTGAAGAGGGTAGTCACGATACACTAATCGCTAAACGAGGCATCTACTACGAAATGACTCAATCGTCGTGAGCTCCCACTTTCATGAAATGAAGAAGGACGACAAAAATAACATCGAGAGACTTGTTTGCTCTTTTGTTGATTTTGCAGAGTTACGGCTATTCGTAATATTTGTAATTTTTGAGTTAACTAACTCTAGTATATACAGACTCTAGTATAACAGAGTATATACAGACTAACTATTGTACAGAATGTTAAGTATAGTAAAATATCCATATAACTTCCAGCGCTGTTTCAAATAGTTCACATCTTCGTACTTTTCCACTTTTGACAGTGGTGTTCGCAATATCGCCTGTTCACGAATGTCACTGTCGTTGTTTTCTACCTGGATGACATTCGCACAAATAAGTGAACACATAATTAATTAAGCGCTAATTCACTTAACATAAGTGTTATTTTCCCACTCTTCAATAGGAAAAAACAAGTATTCTAACAACTTAGCAGCTGTTTGAAGCAACGTCGAAATGAAACCGCTATCACTTTTTTAATTGGAGATGTTTTTATCACCTCGAATCACTTGCTCAGCGCTTTGAAGTGTAGGATTCTTTGATACGGTTCGAATGAGATCTTTATGGAAGCACTTGGACTCAGAATTTCCTCACACTGTGCTATAAACTTGATATGGATACGATATGTAAATATTCTCTGCTTGGATCATATGGTTTTAATTTCTCATGAATTTATTAAATATTATCTTCATGAAGGTACATCCGTCACCGCAAATTCACGGGTTTCTCATGTTTCCTCTTTCTTTCTCCAAATCATGATCAGATTCACCAAGAGTTCGGAGTGGAAAAGACACCGTTAAGTGAAAGAACGCGCATTTCTCCTATAGAATCACTTTCGGACAATTACCGATGTACCGAGGGAGTGTTCGTACCCTCCCAGACTACTATAATACCAATTTTCGATCCCCGACATTATGGAGAACCTGATTTGCCCAGGGTGCAGAAACAGCGAAACGTTAAACGAAGCCCCCTTCCCGTGTTATGCGATTTCTATCGCTTCCTCCGCTTTATCACCTTATAGTGAAGCAGTCATCCACAGAGATGGTTGAGTTTAAGTGTAAATTCGTCTCTAATTTGAGGGTCTGTTGTATTCTCTCCTTATTGAGATGCAGGCGCTGTTTGAGCACGGCCAGCTCTTTAATTCGAAAACAGTACCAATGAAGAACTTCACTCGAAAGTCCCTTTTTTATTCTGGTAAAACTGTTGGTGAATGCTTATCAGCCGACGACGACTTCTGTTCATATAGACAATTCATCCTGCAACGGTCCGTTGTAAACCAACTGGAGCATAACGGTCGACTTCCATTTAGTCTCCACATGCATAATCAATATTTTTGTTGTATTCACCTTGTCTAATGCAGTCATTCGCCTTTATGGGTTCGAGGAAATTCGCGGCTAGTATTCTTCTACGACGATAAGGATTCCTAAAGATGACATGACAAACCGGATTCCTTAACAATTGCTCTTGATGTTAACTCATTACTGTCCATATATATATATATATATATATATATATACATATTGATTTAATTATAATTTTACTTTATTGTTTAACATAAAGGTTTAAACCATTCATGCTTACGAGTAACTCTAAAACTAAAGACTTGATAGTGGATACTTGATACTTGAACGGCCCATCCTCACTGGTTATGCAGCCCCCATCAGAATCACCATTTTTCGGAGATTTGCTGGTTAAGCCATTGTGGTTCCTTGGAATACTGAGGCCAGCCTAGCCAAAGTATGCCCCAGGTTTTCACCAACACAGGTAGTCGCAGCCCTTGTGGATTAGAGGGAGATTTGCCACCGTACTTTGATACCAGGACGGTAGTGGATCCTGGTATTAACCTACACCTGACTACCTTCTGAAAAAACAAAAAAGTGCTGCTCGAAGAGTACAACCGAAAATCAGTATTATCAGTAGCTTCTTTTGATATAGGTAATTGGGTAATATATTTTGAGTAACAAAACTGAAATTACGTGTTTCGCTCTCTGTGCGTCGGGTTGCAAACTTGTGTAATTATACAGTTTCTCCTATTACTTGCAAGGGGTCGGATTGTGACGAGTAAGGATGCGGGAAAGTTCGGACGAAATACGTAACTATGAAGCTGAAGGGGTTGCCAGAAATTTTCAAATCTAAACGTTCGTGATGGATGTCGTAAGGAGGCTCTGATCTCGATAAATCATACTGGACCTCGTTCTTTCAGAAATTGATTATAAATTGAAATAAGTATTCACCATGTCAAAGAATATAATGCTTGTAACTAATTACTTAGATACTTGGATGGCCCGTTCTCACTGGTTGTGCGGGTATCAGCATAGTTTTCATTTTTTCGGAGTTTAGCTGGTTGAGCTATTGTAGTTCCTTGGAGTCCCGAGGTCAGCCAGACAGTCTATTCCAGGTCGTCACCATCACAAGCAGTCGCCGCCCTTGTGAATCAGAGGGAGGATTGCCACCACTCGATTAGTTTAATAGCGGGACGGTGACGGACCCTGGTATTGGTTTACTCTTAGCTGGGCTTCCTGGTGGAAACACCGGACTCCTCTTCTCAGCTTGGGAGACATTGCCGAGGGATGAATTCACTGCTGTACACCGCAGCCCGACACCCAGGAACGCCTCCCAGCCACAATGAGGCGGTAAACCGTTGGGAGGAATGCTTGTAATTACACTGTTTACATAACTAGTAGTGGAACAAATACGGTTGAAGGAGTGGAAGAGAACAAGATATTCAAGTAACACTCTTAACAGCAATTCCCAAGACCGACTTTCTGTTAACCTCGGCATTAATTGATAATCCAATGTTTTTCTTCAATAAGCAGACACGAGGTTGTTAATATAGGATTTATTAGAACACAATTGCTGACGTTTCGGCGGTTTCGCCTTCTTCAGAGCCGTTTATTTGTTGTAAGTATTTAAGTTAGTTGGTGGATAGCCGCCGCACAGAGTAATACATGGTCGATAACTGTCATCCACCAACTAACTTAAATACTTACAACAAATAAACGGCTCTGAAGAAGGCGAAACCGCCGAAACGTCAGCAATTGTGTTCTAATAAATCCTATATTAACAACCTCGTGTCTGCTTATTGAAGAAAAACATTGAACTCTTAACAGCAATATGTAAATACATGCATTTCACTCTGTGGCATATTTTTCTGAAGCGAAAACAATACGAATGTCTTTGAACAACACATGCGCCACCGACAAAAACACTTATACCAGTAATAATGCAATCCGAATGAGTAACATGGCTTAACTGGTTTGATACGTTACCGGTAAGAGTATCAGAGAAGCAGAGTACGTCCGACACGACGGGTAACGCTTAGTTTGAACGAGTCCAGCGTTTTGGGCGGTCGTGTTGCGAAGTATTCCACTCGAAGTTCCTTTCCGGTGGGTCTGGTTTTCTCTTAAAGCTAATAAGTATTTCGGTTAATCAGTAGTTGTCCTGAACTCTATCACTCTAAGGGACCTTCTGATGGTTCCACTCGCTTCTTTAACTATGCCCTCATCGTATTCGTTAAGAAGCTGTCCGCTTTCTGGCCACTCCAAACATGAAGTTCCGGATGTTTTGTAGAATTCATTAGTTCTTAATATTTCCATAACTGAAACGTCGACATTCTTCAATACAACTTAGGGTTTTGAGGCAGTTTTCGTTCCCATGCACTTCCAAAAGGTTGCTTTCTTGACTCGGCTCATGAATTTTGTTTGGTAATGTCTCATATTTTATTCTTGTCTCTTCTTACTAATACTTTCTGGCTGTCGTTCCCGCCTATTAGTTTGCCATTCTGATAAGGGCTTATCTTGTCATTGATCTTTCAGAAAATTTCCATTCTGTGTTCCTGTTCTCAGCAAAGTAACATGGAGAAAGTTAACGAAGGGGCAAGTCCAACTTGCTTCAAATTGGCCAGAAAAGGGGAAACCTTATGCCTTGAGCATAAGTTTTACGATGGTCGGTTGAGCTTGCCTTATTTTTTTCGTACACGGTCAGTTCAGTTTCGCCCATTCTTTTCCCACAATTCTAACTAGTTTTGAATTTAGCCATTGCAACTCTTCTCGAAGCATTGGCGTTAGGTACTGACGACCTTAGTATTTTGTCTGTTATTTACTGCCAGTTAGGGTTTTCCTACTACTCAGTCCAGGACTTTCAAAATGCTTACAAGTACTATTGCTACGACATTGTGATTTCAAGGTACGTTTCACTCGTTCTCTTTCATTTGTTATTCATTCATTCATGCAATCGTTTTTAGGCTTATGAACGATAAAGTCAGCGAGTGTAGAGGGTACGGGAACGTAGGAGTTGTATTGAAAGCACAGAAGTTATTTACTAACGCAATTATGTTCATCAATCGACAAGTGGCGATTGCGGAGGCAATAGAAGACGAGGTGTCATCTCAGTTTAGGATATAGTACTAGTTAATCTCGTTTAGTTTCATGTGTTGTAGCAATATGTGGCACAGGGTTTTTACAGTCTTGCCGCGGTCTATATGCAAAGAGCCAAACTAACGGTAAGGAAAATAAACGCTACTGGAGAAGTTCTCTGTCGGTGCTGTTCAACAATACGACTGTTTCCAGAGATCAATGAGGGAAAAAATTCTACGTCCAGGTGAAAGCACGTGTCCTGATTGTTGGAAGATATTATCGTCTTCGTGTTATTTCAGCGATTTGAAATTGGCTTTCGCTTTCTATTGGTTAGTTTTTTTTGTTTTGCTTTTACTGTGTTTTTAGTGTCCTAACTTATGCCTCCCAACGGTTTACCGCCTCATCGTAGCTGGAAAGTGTTCCTGCTTATCGGGCTGCGATGTACAGCAGGGGAATCATTCCTCTAACAGGGTCACCCAAGCTGAGAAGGAGTTCTGCGTTTCCATCAGGAAGCCCAGCTAAGAGTAAACGAATACCAGAATCAACCACAGTCCTGGTGTCAAAGTAGTCGCTTGGTGGCAAATCTCCCACTGATCGACAAAGGCGGCGTCTGTCTATGGTGGTGACTTCCTGGTGCGGACTTTCGTGTGACTTACCTCGGGACTCCAGGGAACCGCGATGGCTAAACCATCAAGACTCCGGAAAATGGAGATTATGCTGGAGCCCGCACAACCAGTGAGGACGGGCCGTCCAAGTATCCAACGAAGTAGTTTTAACTTATGATGTTTCGTAGCGTTTTATTTCCAGTAGATGCGTTGGTATGTATGTAAGGTTAGCTGATCAATCGGGCTCTGGTCGCGTTTATGGCTGTGTAGGTAATGTATTATACCTACTTGGTGATTATGCTGGTGCAATTGAATATTATGAGAAGGCAAGTTGTTTAATATTTTCGCTTTATACTCCTTATGGTGATTTGTTACGTCAATTTTTCCTTTATTTGTCGTCGTTTTCCACTTTCGGCATTTTTAGCGATTGGTAATTGCTTCTGAATTTCATGACACGGAAAGCCAATATATAGCGTGTATAAATATCGGAAATGCTTGCTTTCAGCGATGTAATTCAAATGAAGCGATGAGATATTACGAGTTAGTTCGGTCCACGCAGTATTTTACTAGCCTTTTTCTTAAATAGATTTTACCAGTTCTTTGACTGCAGGGCAGCGCTGAAACTTGCAGTGGAAATCTCCAGTAGGAGCAAAAAGTCTAAGTGCTACTTCTGCCTTATGAGAGCGGCATATAGCATTCAAGACTACCCTAGAGGTACAGTTCCTTTGTGTAAGAACAAAGGCTTATTTATATGATGGTATATGGTTTTTTCAATTTATTTTGAATGATTGATTTCAGCCGAAATGTGTTGTCTCAATTATCTGGCCTTAGCTCGTGAGTTAAACGATTTCATAAGCATGTTTCGAGCGTACCACTGGTTAGCCAGAGTTTATGAGAAGTTGGGCGATTATCCGAAAGCTGTGTACTTTTTGGCATGTTTCCGAGCCCTTGCTGTAGAGGTTAGTGCACTGTTAGTTATCGAGGGGGAGTGTCGACACAAATACCACAGCAGTATAGTTGAATTGATGAGCGAGATATTCTGCCGTTAACTTACTACGTGACGCCCATGCTTCCACTGTTTTCGTTCGTAGATTGCGCTATTCTAATGCACTGTAGTTGTCTTGACTATCGTCATGTTTTTGTTACTTGCTTATTTGTCTCTTATCGTGCCAACTTTGTAACTATATCAATATTGACACGAATTGGAAATCAGCCTGATTTTTTCCAAATTCTCTTGGAGAGTCCTATTTATTACGTCATTTTACTTATCGCGAATATCGTGCCCATTAACAGATTCTATGTTTTCATCAATTTCTTGTAATGGTGTTTATGAATTGCTAATTGTTCATTAAAATAAATGTTTCAGATCCATGATAAGAATTTGGCGACATTTGCTGTCAAGATCTTGAAGCAATTTGTGCAGCAATATAGCTGCTTCGTTGTATCAGAGGAAGGAAGTGTTTGTTTTTAGTCTCTTTAGTCGAATTTGGTTCGAGAACAATTACTTCATTAGTTCCCAGACGTAACGCATCCTCATACAACACATTCGCTCAGTTGTTTAAAGTTTACATGTCCGAATGCAGGTTCCCTACTCGGTAGAGGACCGGCAAGGCCGTGCTATTGTTCAAGAACGGTGACCACCACAATAATGGCAACTATCTCCCAATCAGCTTGTTGTCTGTTGTCTGCAAGCTTTTTACTTGGGTTATCTTAAAAAAGATTGAAAGTAGGGTTTCAAAAAGCATTTAGTACGATGGAATACATCCACACGATAACGAAACTCATTGAGGTATCGCGAGAGTACAAAAGACTGCTCTGTCTCACTTTCATCGATTTAAAGATGGCCTTTGACTCAAATGAGATAGAAGCAGTCATATAAGCCCTTGACAATTAGGGAGTCCCCACTAAGCGCATAAAGATTCTGCGTGAGCGTATAAAAATTTCACAACCAAGATATCACCACTCTGCATCGATATTAACATCGACGTCAAAAGAAGGACTAAGCAAGGTGGTACCATATCGCCAAAATTATTTAGCTCCACCCTGGAGAATATCATGCGAACATTGGGATGGGACAACTTGGATGCATGCATGGCCCATCTTCATTGGTTGTGCGGCCCCCAATATAATCTCCATTTTGTTGGAGCTTTTCTGGTTTAGCCGTTGTGGTTTCCTGGAGTTCCGAAGTCAGCCAGGCTAAATGCGGGACTGCTTCTCGGCTTGGGAGACCCTGCTGGGAGGATGAACCCCCCGCTCTACATTACAGTCCGACATTACACCATGCGGCTACTTTGACACCAGGACTGCGGTTGATTCTGGTATTCGTTTACTCTTAGCTAGGTTTCCTGATGGAAACGCGGAACTTCTTCCCAGCTTGGGAGACCCTGTTGGAGGAATGGATCCCCTGCTGTACATTACAGTCCGACACCCAGGAAGACCTCCCAGCCACGATGAGGCGGTAAACTGTGGAGAGGCATATATAATTTTCATATTACCAATACCCTTTTATGCATCAGCTTTTAGATGATAGATTTAGATAAAATTTGACAGTAGCCGCGATCCGGAGCCACAGTCACACGTCTGCTTTGTGAAGACAGTGTCAGGATCAACAATTCTAAAATCCACCAATCAACCGTCATCGCCACTCCTGTATTTTAACGGAATTGCTCAGGAAGAAAAGCATCATTTGGAGGTAACCACAAAGAATTCTCGATGTGTTGGCATACTTGGATTTTTTCATGTATTAAATTTAGTCAGCCAGTGCAGCACCCAGAAAATCCGAAGATACCTTTCTTGATCTTGTTTCGCGTGTGCAGTCATCACGTTTGGACGAACAGCGCTGCGATATATCAATTATGAGTTCTAGAACTGTTGCTGGTCGGCGTAAAACCGATAGCAGAATGGTGACTCCGAATGGTTTGTGTTTTTAAACTACAAAGCTGAGGAACTAGAACATCCAACATTCGAGTTTGCACTGTTCCTGTGCGTTGAAGCGCTTAGTAAATTATTATTTGAAATAGGACTCGCATACCCTTCCTATATTTTGTAACTCCTCGAGTTTCATGCGGGGACAAGATTCCGGACGCTCTGTGGATTTGTTTACTCGCTGTCATGATTGCCACGCCTTCTAATGTGCGCATGTAAAGCACTTCCTTAACATCGCGTGCCACCCAATGACCGAAAAGTCCGCAATTTCGTCCTGCCTTTTATCCAGTAAAAGTGTGGGCGAGCCATTAATTATTTCTTTTCAGACCCATTTGTAGCCTTGGTTCATCGCAACGTCTGGTTTTTTTAAAATTGAAATGATTCAAAGTTCAACTACATGCCCGCAAATTGACTTGCTTTAGTTGCTGCTTTTCCATGTGCAATCCGTCAGAATTCTCGCTGGTGTTGATGTCTGAATTATTGAACAACTTGTTCCTACTCAGGTTATAGGCTGTTGATGTAGTCTTTCACTAATGATCATTTCTGATCAACACGTGATGCTAACTGCAAACCTGTGTGCAGATGTTTTGTTCTTGTCAGTGTTTTTAATGTCTGTTATAGGGAAAACGCGTAAAATACCTGTTGCTTGACATCCTACCTAGTCGTGGTTTGTTATTTGTTACGTGCATGTTTGTGTTTTTTCTTTATAGATTCCCGACACGTTTCATGTGGAGAATGCTTTATGTCGCTCCTCCGTTGTGTTTTTAGGTCATTAGGTCGACCTCGTAGAGTTTTCAGTGATGCAGGTGGGAGACTTCGTCTTGAGCAAAGCAGACGAAATGTCCAAAAAACCTAGAGTTCCAACGCGTTTCCAGCCACGACATTACTTTCATCGAATTCTCATTTTTCTCTGCAAGAGAGGAGTGTTACCACAGATTGTGAAAACAATGCGAATATTGAAGAGGTTTCCACTATCGGTGAGACGCTGGGTTCCAATGCGGAACAGTCTCCAGAGCGCAAAAAATGCCACTATGCGAAAAAGAACACACGTGAGTTTTTCTAAAATTTGGTACTTCAGATAAATGGCACCATTCTAACTTAGTCCGTGATTGGAACAGTAAGAAAAACTGTATTCGTTGATAGAACAAGTTTTTTCATTGCAATGGGGTTTACATTTTTTCGCCGTATTGCGGGTGTTCATGAATTCTAGAAGGAAATTCTGAATCTAAAGGAAAGGAATTTCATGTGATCAAAGCTTTCTAAAATTTGAGGTCTGATGCCGTTTGCTAAAGTTTAGTGCAAATTTGCACCTGTCTAGTACGTGTTTTCGTTGAAATATGTTGAAATAGTTTTTTGCGAAAAGTTTGCATTTTCTGCTTAGCTAGTAGATCTTTACATTGTGGTACTTTTGATTTATTATTGTTTTGACGAACATTGTTTGGCTTAGGCTTTGTTGGTGCTTTTCAAAAGGAAAAGGAGGCGAAGGGAAAGTCCCTAACGCAAATTCCGGCGACGTAGGCTTTGATCGACACTGAGGACCGTTGTAGGATCATGGGCGAATAAGAATTGTGTAAATAACGAATTCGTTTACGCATACCGTGCTTCGTTGAATCAGTTAGTCGGTAGACAGTGTTCAGTTGAAATGAGAAAATTACCGCAAATCGATGTTTTTACTTTTTCAACCATTTTCTCTGTTTTCTTGCTTGCTTTTTAACATGGGGAAAGTGCTTGCCTTGTGCATGTTTTTTTGTAAACTCTCGCTTCTCATTTAGTCGAAAACACGAACAGTGCACTTTGCGTGATGCATGCTTACCCCATACTTGTTTTCCTCGTGAAGATTATTGACGCTTCTTTTAAGATTGCAACTGCTTTTGGTGCACTACATTTAACAAGATTTTTTATGACCTTTTACTCATTTTCTTTTTGAAAAAAAGTGGATGGGGAAAAGGATACGTGTTTTGTGTACTTGACAAATTCTGTCACCTGTCAGGTTGTTTTCGTAACTACCAGCGAGGTACCTTTCAATAGCACATTGAGCACCATTCTTCATTGATCCAACAAATTTTGTTTCCGTCGAATTTTGTCAAAGTCGATACTCTGTCTAAAAGAGTGGAGAAATTTCAGTGTTTTGTATAGTATACTTCAATTATGCTATTGCAATGGGGTTACGACTTTAGATGATCCGGAGTCCCGAAGATCTCTGGTAGACCCCGTCTTAGACTCTCAAGCCGAAAAGATGAATGAGCAACCAGCAGTGTTGCTTCCTGGCTTAAAAATCGAAAAAGAAAATTTGGACATTATCAACAAGCTTAGGTCGGTTGTTTGACATTTTGAAGTTGTCCTTTTCAGGTATTTACCTACTTTGCTAATTGACTGCTGTCTACCTCGCTTTGCCCTTTCGCTTCAACTTTAATTGCTGTCAAGATGAGGCAGGCGAAACGATTAACATATGCTTAATCTGAAATCGGGCGTTTTTGAATTATGGTTTACACGGGGAACAAGGTGATCCTCATATTAATGCTGAGATAGATAAGAGGGGTCAATAATGCAGCTGAGAGAAAAGCAAAACGAAGGAATCGCGTGGCTTGGTGGTGAACATGTAAATCCCAGAGAAGGGTTATAGTGTGTTGGGTCCTCACTGCAGACACCAGCGGTACGGAAATTGACAAATATCTCAGCATTATTGTGGTTATTTTTCACATAATACCCTACCATGAAAAAAGAGTAAGCAGTAAATAAAAAGTGATGGTCTTCATATTGTTAATAATTGCTTCTTGTGAGTTTTTACACGGTCATCGCAACATGAAATGTGTGGGTGTAGTAATCTATGGCAAATACTCTTCGAGCGTTTGTGTTTTTGTTGTCACATCAAAGAACAAAAAAATACTGTTTCAATCTTATAGATATTTGTTTACCATTGGTAGTATTATGTCTGATCACTTCAACATATTCTTCCATGCAGGTGCACTTCTGAAGAGGGCGGCGATTCGAGGATAGACGAAGCACTTATCGACTTGTTGATAAACGCCCAGGAGCAACGGATGAATGACCAGCGCTCCGATCTGGTGACAGTATCAAACAATAATCATGTCGATTGTGGTATGTTTACAAAGATTTCAATTTTAGTGAATAGCTATGGCAGAGTGTTCGAAATTGAAAATCAGTAGGTTCGCTGGATGATTTGTCTGTTGAAGAGGAGTTGTCGGTGATGGTCATGCGAATGCAAGCGGGACGACTAGAAGATCAGCGGGCTCATCTGAAAACAACAAAGAAACCTTAGTTAAGACTAAACTGCGGCAGTTTTTCTCTGTGGATTTTTTTTTGTTTTTCGTGGAAGCAAAGTAAAGCCTCTAGCGGGGATTTCTTAATTGTACTCGGGTATGCAAAAGGAAGAAAGAACAAACCCAAAAGAGTTTCCGTTTTCACCAGTTTTTTCCTCGCTTTTCAATAATTTATTAAAGTTTCCAAAGTAAATGAGAGTGAAGCCGATGCTTTCCGAGACCAAAATTTCAGTGTTCTGTTCAATTTTTAGTCGGATGGAAATTGTGTGGAACAGTAAACTGTTTCTTTTGTCTCCTCTGCTCTGTTCGAAATCGTAGTCCATGAAAAGTAAGAACTCAAGTTATTTATTAATAGGAACTTGTCTTTGCTAGAGGTTTGACTTTGTGTTTGATTTGACCTCATTCCAGTGGTCTTTCATCCAGTGATGTCCGTGTTGACTAACGCGTTTGTAATAACCTTTTTTTGTCCATCTGCAAAATATTGGTCTTTCCTTATTTAAATCTGATGTAGAAAATGTTCTGAGAGGGAAATTTTACTGGCTTTATGGTTTCCGTCGGATCTATTTATGTCTTCTAAAAAAATCCGTCGGTCTAAATCTGTGCAACTATGGTCGAGATAAGTAAATGTTGAACGGAATGTTTGTATTCTGCAAAGGGTTCCGAAGTCCATATCAAGTTCTGGCATAGTCAGTGGCCGTATTCTTACATGAGCACTCATTGAGCTTTTGTGACGATGTGTTCTGGGTTATTGCATCAGGCACCAATCTTCTTCCGTGTGGAAAATATTGGACATGGATCTGAACGATGTCGTGCGAGCAGTGTGCGCTATTCACGATCCGTTGACGTCAAATGAGCATCGCCTGGAATGCACGCAGGTTGGAGTTGATATGGATGCATATTTGTATGCATCCATTGGGCTATATATGTGTATATGCATATACAATCAGTAGAGTATGCTTTAGAATTGCTTTAACATCCTTAACCAAATGAAAGTGGTGTTGGGCTTTTCCAGCTTTTTCCTTGATTAAATTCTTTTCTTGGTGTTACAACAGGCATAGTAAACGAGGAGTAAAGTGCATCGTGACTGTATACAGGGTTTTATTCGTAGGTTTGTACCTAAATAACCGCTTCATTCGGTGAAACTAGCTCATTTTACCGAGTTCGTCGGAACAGACATAGGTGATAACGTGATGTTCTTGCATGAGTCACCGCTAATGTGTTGATGTCGTGGAGTGACCAAGTGAGTTGTCATTTGAGTTATCACACAGAATTTTACTACGTAATTGTGTACTTTGTTCCTGGCTGTCGGGCTCCGATGGGTCCGATGTACAGCGGGCGGATTCAGCCTTCTCTCTCCTCTCTCTCTTTCTCCTCTCTCTCTCTCTCTCTTTCTCCCCAAGAGGTCTTCTCAGGCTGGGAAGGAGTCCAGCGTTTCCATCAGCAAGCATAGCTAAGAGTAAATTAATACCAGGATCCATCACCGTCCTGGTATCAAACAATTAGCATGGAGGGAAACCTCCGTCTTATCAACAACGGCGGCGACTGCGTGGGGTGGTGGCGACCTGGGATGGACTTGTCTAGGTCGACCTCGAAGCTTCAAGGAATCACAATCGCTAAACCAGCAAAACTCCGAAAAGTGGAAATTATGATGGAGTCCTCACAATCATTGAAGTCGAGGCATCCAAGCGTACAAGTAGGTATGTAGTTAAGTTGCATTTTTGTATAGTGCATCTCTTTTAAATGAGCTATTTGGGAGAAGTCGGAGGCTTCTTCCTTACTCCCTGAAATGTTGTAAGCTCATGATATGATGGTAAAAAGTGGGTAATTGGAATGTATGATTAAGTGGATGTACATGGATACTCTGTCTTTCTCTGTAGGGGGATACATCTGCACGTAAAGATATGGGTAAACTGCTAAAGTTACTTTGTTATTTAATTAGTGCTTTGGCGTCTATGGTGAGATCCACTGAAAATCACAACTGGCGGTAACTGACAGTTGAAGTTTCCCGTGTTCCCTAACGCATTCCGCATCGGCGCCGTTTTTCGTGGTTGGCTTAATCGAGCGCTTTTTCACATTTTTCTTCGTGGGCTGTAAATTACATACTTGATACTTGGTAATTGAATGGTCCGTCCTCACCGGTTATGCGGGCGTTGGCATAATCTCCACCTTTCGGAGATTTATTGGTTAAGCCATTTTGATTCCCTGGAGTCCCGAGGTCAGCCTGGCCAATGTTTGCCCCAGGTCTTCACCACCACAGGCAGTCCTAGCGCTTGTGGATCAAAGGGAGATTTGCCATCAAGCGACTTTGATACCAGGACGACGGTGAATCCTGGTATTGATTTACTCTTAGCTACACTTCCTGGTGGAAATGCCAGACTCCTCGACTTGGGAGATCCTGCCAGGAGATGAATCCCCGGTTATACATCGCAGTTCGACACTCAGGAACACCTAACCACTATGAGGCGGTAAACCATTGGGAGGTGTGGATTATGTAATTGTAAAATTAGTCTCATTAAGTTCAGTTAGGTTAAGTTAGTTAAATTAAGTCATTTATTTTAAACTTAAGCGTAGAATTTTCTCCTGGCCTCCTTCTTCCAACTTTTATTTGCTTTCGATTAGCCTGTATGTGAGTACTCGTAGTGCGGTAGATGAAAAAAAAAACTCTGTGACCCAATGAATTGAGTAGGGAAATCATAGTGCCCATACGGTCGTTTCGTCCAAATCGCTATGGACACGGTAGTGAGCATATGGGGCAGAATGGGTTAAGCGTCTTATTTTCTTCAAAATTTAGATAGTAGAGAACTTCAAAGAAGGTCCTGTGGATTCAGTATTAAATGTAGCCTTTGAAGTCATCTCTCAAAATTCCCTGATTTTGCGGTACACCGGATGGACACTAATTGAGGATCTTATCCGGTGAGACGCTGTTATGTACTACCTCTTAGGTGCTAGTGTTTTATCTTTTTTTGAGATTGTAGGCTATTATTTAGATACAAGTGGAACTCAATACCAACCAATCTTCGCTTGGAACTTCGTAGCCGGGTTTTCCATGCTATTGACGTTTTGTTGTCCGAGGTTCCATTATTTCTCCTACTTTTATTATCGCTCCGCTTTTTATTTTCTGCTGCTATAATTTTTATGGCAGGGTATTAATCGAAATACAACCACAATATTGCTGAGATATTTGCAAAACTCCGTACCGCAGGTGTCTGCGGTGGGGAACGAACGCAGAAAGGACAATAGCGGGTTCGTTCCCCACCGCGGTCACCTGTGGTCCGGAGTTTTGCAAACATCTCAGCAATATTGTAGTGTATTTCGATTAATACTTTTATTATCATTATTGTGAGTATTAACGGTGGCTTTCTTTTGCAAATTAAATGAACTCGGAAGTGGTGGGATATCACTTTTAAGTTCAGGAAATTGTTGAATGTTGCGCGAGATGTGTGGTGGCGATGATGGAACACGAATGGCCTCAGAATTGGCCGGAGTTGAACTCAGAACTTCATAAGATGACTTCTCGAGGTGTGCACAACAATGTTTATTCCAACGTAATTTCTTTATTGTTTGCTTGTTACAGAATCGCTTTATTCTGCTCTTGTATTCGCAATCGAACGCCGACTGATAGAAAACGTCGCTACAATGGCTTCTATCGGAAGTCAACGTCGCCGTAAAGAAATGCATAGTGCTATGGTATTAATAAATAAATAAACAAATATATTTACTTACTCATATATTAATATTATACATTCATAGTTTGCATATATACTTACCTGGATGCTTGGACTGCCCGACCATAGTGGTTGTATGGCCCCAGCATAATCTCCATTTTTCGGAGTTTTGCTGGTTTAACCACTCTTGTTCCCTGGAGTCCCAAGGTCAGCCAGACCAGTCTTCCCCAGGTCTTTACCACCACAGGCAGTCGCACCCTTTGTGGATTATAGGGAGATTTGCCGCCACAAGACTATGACGATAACGAGTCCTGGCATCAGTTTACTCTTAACTTTGCTTCCTAATGGAAACGGCGGACTTCTCAGCATGAGAGACCCTGCCAGGGGATGATCCCCTATTGTACAGCGCAGTCCGACACCGACGAACACCTCCTTTCCTCCTTGCCGCGATTAGGCAGTAAACCGTTGGGAAGAGTTTGTATATATAGAAATAAACATGCTATGTACACATATTTGAGTGTATTTGTACGTTTTATTTCAATAACATATTTCTTGCGACTCAAAGGCCGACTTTCTATAAACATTAGCATAAATAATAGATATATTTATTAATATGTTTTATGAACTGATCTTGTTAAGCTCATGCTAGGTTGGTATAAATGCCGTTGTTGTTGCTGTTGCTGTTGTTGTTGTTGTTTTTTTTTTGGTCGATGGCTGACGTTTCTCGATCTCGCTTTCCTTAGAGTCGTGCTGTAGGGAGTGGGACTTCAGTCCAATATCAGCAGTCGATCAAAAACGACAACAAGAACAACAAAAACAACATCAACAACAATAACAACTTTTACTAATCTCACATCGGCTCAACAAGATCAGTTCATAAGAACATATAGATAAATAGCTCTCACATGTGGATTCGATTGTATTCTGGTATATCGGAGGCTTTTATTCATTCTAGTTTGAATGCACGAACGATTTTCTTGTCTTGGCTCTGAATAAGTTGGAGTCTTGTCAACTAGGTGAGGCAAATGATTCTTTAGCTACTAAATAATGAGTACTTAATTCTTGCTCTAGATGAGATGGGTACGCTTGCGGCAAAGAACATCATCGGCTGGCTGACTGAGTTGTGGAGCTGCACCTCCAATGCGATTTATGAGGAGCAACTCACTCGAATAGTCGATATTGTTACTCGATATTTGAACACTGCACAAAGAAATATCTACGAATATGCCGCACGTTGTTTAGCAACATTAGCATCTCGAAAGAGGTAAGTTCTGTTTTTAGGTGCTGGATTTGTAGCGATAGTGTATTAGTCCGACTAACGGTCTTGCTACTACAGTGTTTATTTTTACACTTTCATCATTATTCCTAACAGGTCTATCCGGTCTAGTTCTATCTACCAGTGAAGATTCATGTCTTGTTCAGTGCTTGGTTAGTGCAACAGTGTATGTTATTTCCTGATTGTATGTTGCAGTCGAATTCTATAAATAACGACTGATGGACACCGTTATCGTCTATCCTTGTCATTGACTAATTCTGTCAATTTCTCTTACATTCTTTCACTTCACTGATGGTTTCTACATGTATCAAACGTTTTTTCAAGTTTTGAGAAGTGCCATTCTCGCGTGTTTATTATCGAAGTCTTTCCCGTATGGTAAAATGGTGTTACCTAGATTACAGAGACCATAGCAGATCTGGACAATAGTGATGAGGTTGACTGTGATATAAAGTCTTGCATACTTTTGAAAAGTTACTGTGACAATGCTTGTGAAATGTTTGGCATCCGCAAAATTACAACATGAAGCTGGTTGCAGAGAGAAACACGAAAATACGTCTCTGATCCCGGCTTTCTTTCGAGAAGAAGTTCTTTTAACAATTCTTACCACTATAAGGTACTACAGGTTTATACCAAGTTTGCAATTTTTATTTCAGAATTTAGTAAGTACACACTTTGCAGTCTTGCTGCAGGCGGATCGCCATCTAATGAGCAGCACTACCAATATCTCAAATCACTTTGTGAACTCCTCACAACACTAGGAAGTACTCAATCATCATTTCTTCTACTAAAAATGTGCCATTTTTTTGAAATTCGCCGTGAACGCTTTTTTCAAGATTTCTTGTCGAGAGTGTGGAAGCAGGAGTCGCCACCAGATAACTTCGGAATGTATATGTCTGCAATAGTCGCATTTTTCAATCACGACTCTCTGGTTTGTGTTTTTTTTAATATCGGGCTGGGATTCATCTCCATATATACATATGTATATATATATATATATATATATATGCGTATCGTTCAGTATTTGAAACACGAATCGTGTGATGTTCTGTTGGCGCTCTCTACTAATCCGTTGTTTCGGGAGAATGAAGATGTTGTGCGCTCCATTCGTGTGGTCTTCTCAAATACGCTTAATGCGTTGACAAAAGTAATATTTTGATTTTATACCTTTTTGTTTAGGTAGTTTTACTAAAGTGTATGTTTTACAACTGTAATCTATAGAAGGGATATCCGTCACAAGACCCATCCACGCCAGCTAGTCGTTTCTCTCAGATGGATTTCGATGATGACTTAGAATGGCATAACCTTTTCTCTCGTTCGTTTGTTTTTTTCTTGTGCTGTACTTTTAATTCACAAGAAGTTTAAAAGTGTTTTTTTTTTCGATTTCCGCTCTCGTGTTCATCTTCTTATCGTTGAAAATATTGACGTCCATTTCGGTCACCTGCTTTCAATTTTTGAAGACGCTGTGTTGAAGAGAGTTCTGCTGGACCCACAACAAGGTTCGTTATTTCGTTTCAGAAACTCCTCATAAGTGCTTTTATAAGTGCTGATTTCAGTTATCGATGCTGAATGGGAGGCCATGATTAAGTTTGCGAAAAGTGTTATCGCAGTGGCTTGTGAGAGCAAGATTGCCGATACTGTGAGTTTTGTTTCAAAATACAGTATCATTGTAAACCGTCTTTCATTTAACATCGGTATAAAATATCAACTTAATTGTTTCATTGATAAGCTAACACGAGGTAATGACCAATATTTTTTCGGCTACTGTTTCAACGCCTTCGTCTCCCTTTCTTCCTCAGAGCCGATAATCCGATTCGCTGTCCACAGTCGTTCGTCTTCTTGATGTCGTGTCTTTGTCGCGCATCGAGCCGGATCTTCTTAACTGGAACATCTCTCGAATGAGGCATATCCAGCTGGCAATGCTTTGACACCACATCGAGAAGACGAAGGACTATGGACATCAACCCGGGTCATCGGCTCCGAAGAAGACGAAGACGTCGAAACGTTGGCCGAATAAGTATTTGTGACAACCTCGTGTTATCTTATCAAGGATGTACATTGATCAAAATACAGGGCTATCATTTTCAACTATTCTGATCAAGTTCTCTGTTTTAGGAGCACGATCGCTTGCTTACAATGCGTGACACCTTGGTAATGTCGATGACGAAAATGACTGATTATGATATACTAAGCGAGGTATGGATTTACTTTTATCGTTTTAGAGTGGTGAATTTGTAATTACTTGTCTCATGATGAAAAGGTCGGGAAGAGGTCCACACTTATGGGCCTTAATTTTAACTTTCCATATAACTACTTATGTAGTGGAACCCAGTCATATTATTTGTCTATGCTAGGGGTTAGTGTTTTTATGGCTATTCCTCTATACACTTGACGTGACATAATATAAATTTCCTCGTATGTCTTTGTTTTTCTTATTGACCGTTAAATGCTCACTGTTTCACTCTGAACTTTTTTCAGATGTTATCATTGCACTCCCCGTTCATTTGTACTTATGAAGGAGACTGGAAGAACCTTTCCACGTTCTTCTCACTTCTAAGGAAGTCAGGAGTCATCAGATAGTTTACGCCTAATACTTTTTAGTGTGCACTCAAAACAAGACATATTTAAGGGCACTAGTAGAATCTGCTGGCAACAAATCCTTTAATAGACATGCTACCAGTATTATTCTTCGCCTTGTTCAGAATTTTCCTACTTATTTTAAGGTATGTTGATTACAGTGATGTTTCGATTACCGCAGAATCTTGCTTTCTAGCCCAGATTTTGGATATGAGCGAAATTGTAAAAGCTTATGAATACTAATTCTTTATATTGTTGTTGAGCAAACGCGAGGTGTTGTCTTATTCTTTATTCAAGAGTTAGCTGACGTTCCGGCGGATTTCGCCTTCGTCAGAGACTGGAAAGCTCCAGTTGACGTCAATCTACTAAGTCAAACGCCTTCATAACTAAACAGAGAAAATGCTAAACCAAGATTTTAACTACATTGAGCACAGAATAGCTTCTTCGAACATTGTATCTTTCTATGACTCTTCCACTGAATATTCCACGTGGATACCAACCGCATAGAATTCACATGGAAGCGTAATGTGCCTCTCGCGTTAAAATAGCAGTGCTAAATACTATCCATTATCACGCGTGATTACGAGTCATTCCTCCATGCGGTTCATTTTAGGGTTCTTGGAATTAATATAGAATGCCTCGAGAATTTTGCGCGCTTGTTTTCGACTCCTGAGCGACGATCGTAATTTCTACTTCAAAATCTACCCCGTTATGCCTCTCTGCCTTATCCGTGCCTAGTGGAATACTTGGTTTAATTTTACGTTTACCGACTAGGTGTTGTTTTATACGGAGCCAGAGTCGTTTCGCTGTTTCGCCAATGTATTTCTCGCCGCGCGTTTTACGAGAGATCAGATAAAATGTATCCAATCTCGTGCAATCACCATCTCTACCGTTAGAGCAAATTATGCAGTTTTGCGTCGTACATAGACGGTCATAACGGCGATTGCGAACTAGCTGGCTTATTAGACTGCTCTGTGGTATTTCAATTATTCTTACCGAATTCTCTAGACCGTACCTTCTTAAACAACGTGTTATAATTGCCCTTATTTCACCTGAGATGAAGGGCATGATAAACGCGACCTTACTATGACTAGAGTTATCGTTTCGGGATTTAGGCTTTCTTTTGTGCCTATCCCAAGGAGCTACAGTTTTGTAGGCATTGGAAATGGCTATTTGCCGCGCCACTTTCTCGGTTTCATCCTTCTGCTCTCTTCCCGTGCACACGTTGGTTGCTGTTCGAGACATGTTTCTTACAAGCGCCCTTTTCGTGTGAGAGAGGTGAGAGGAGGGGTAATGAACCAAGATGTTTTTACTACTTGGCTTTCGGTACCGCTTTGTAATGTAACCATTTTCTGACACGTTAATTTTGACGTTCAGTAATGGAAGCCATTTTTCTTTCGGTTTCTCTCGGGTGAACTTGATATACTCTGACTGTTCATTCAACAGCTCGAAACATTTGTCCATTTCCTCTTGTGTTTAGTAAAGGACAAAGCAGTCATTTATATATCTACAGTAGAGTAGCGGCTCGAGACAGGTCACCGGTGCTTCCACCTTACACATAAACGCAATGGCAAGACTTGACGCTAATCGTTGTCCCATTGTCAGTCCTCTTATTTGAGGGTAGTACTTTCCGGACCATCTGAGGATTGAGCAGCTCAAGCATTCTTTTGGGAGTGCCATTAACTGCTCTATCTTGAAGGCATGCATTATTTAGCCATTAGGCCATTTATTTCTCCTTCGTGTTGTGTAAGGACTTGGAATGTAGCTTGCATTGCGGAGTCATTCGACACGTTTGTGTAAAGGGCGGTAACGTCGAAGGACTCCATCACGTGCGCGCTGTTGAGCTGCGCAGTACGTAGGCGATCCAGAAACGTCTGGCCATTCGTAGGATGGGCTGGAATGTGTTCCAACAACTCCGTAAATATTAGGGTTAAAAACCATGTTGTCCTATCCTTTGGCCCGTCTACACAGCTAATGATAGGTCTAACATTAAACAATGATGAATCGGTAGACACAAGATCATCGCTGCATACTTATGAGTTTTAATAAGTGTAAGACGGGACATGTTAGTAAATCAACCTTCATGTGAGAGACAATTTATGGTTTTGAACCAGCAGTGCATGCCATCTTGACCTATTCGTGGTTCAATTTTCGGTACTGACTTTTGAACTCCTTCTCAGACGATAGAGGATCAAGTGAGAAAAAGAGAAACAGGCCAACGGATTACGAGAGAGAGAGAACGGAGAGGGTTACATGGTTTTTATCCCTAATATTTACCCAATTGTTAAAACACGTTCCAGCCTATCATTCGAACACCTAGATGTTTCTGGACCGTAGAAATAATGGGCGTCACAACAGCGCGTACGTGATTGAGTCCTTCGACGTTGCCGCACTTTATACAAACGTGTCGAATCACTCCGCCATGCAAGCCATCCTTGAACTACTTATACGATACGAAGGAGAAATAAACATATACGGCTGTACTATGCAGCAGTTGATGGCACTCTCACAAGAATTCTCGAACTGCTCAATGTTTAGACGGTTCGGGAAGCACTACGATAAATTGAGAGGGTTGGCAGTGAGACAGTGATTGGCAACAAGCCTTGCCATTGCATTTATGTCTAAGGTGGAAGGACCAGTAACCGATCTTCGCCCATTGCTCTAGCGTAAAAATATAGATGACTGTTTTTTCATTTGTTCAACACGAGAGGAAATGGACAAATGTTTCAATTTGTTGAACGAACAGTCGCAGTACATCAGGTTTACTCGAGAGAAACCGAAAGAAAATTGAATTCCACTTTTGAACGATAAAATTGACCTGCCCGAAAACGGATAAATTACGAAGTGGTGTCGAAAGCGAAGTTCTCACATGAAAAGGGCATTTATAAGAAACATGTTTCCAACAGCGATCGACGTGTGCACAGGTAGAGAGCAGAGGGAAGAATCCTCGAAACTGGCGTGGCAAATAGCCACTTCCAATGGCTATGAAACCGTAGCTCCCAGAAATAGGTGTAGAGGAGAGCCCAAGTCTCCTAATGATAGCTCTGACTATAATGAGGCCTCTTTTATCCTGCCCTCCATCTCAAAGTAAAGTGCAGCTGTAACACGTTGCTTAAGAAAGGCCGGTCTGAAAAATCCGGTAAGAATAATTCAAATGCCAGCGAGCACTCTATGAAGCCAGCAAGCTAGCAACAGCCTGTCTGGCTGTCTATGTTCAATGCAAAATTGCATAATTTGTTCCAACGATGGAGATGGTGATTACATGAGTTTGGATACACTTTATCCGATCTCTTGGAAAGCGTGCGGGGACAAATACATTGGCGAAACAGGTAGACGACTTTGCCTCCTTATAAAAGAACACTTACTCGGTAAACTTAAAATTGAACCAAGTACTCCACCAGGTAAGCATAAGGCAGAGAGGCATAACGGGGAAGATTTTGAAGTAGAAGTTACGATCGTCGCTCAGGAGTTGAAGACAAGCGCGCAAAATTCTCGAGGCATTCTATATTAATTCCAAGAACCCTAAAATGAACCGCATGGAGGAATGACTCGTAATCACGCGTGATAATGGATAGTATTTAGCACTGCTATTTTAACGCGAGAGGCACATTACGCTTCCATGTGAATTCTATACGGTTGGTATCCACGTGGAATATTCAGTGGAAGAGTCATAGAAAGATACAATGTTCGAAGAAGCTATTCTGTGCTCAATGTAGTTAAAATCTTGGTTTAGCATCTCTGTTTAGTTATGAAGGCGTTTGACTTAGTAGATTGACGTCAACTGGAGCTTTCGAGGCTCTGACGAAGGCGAAATCCGCTGATACTTTAACTTGTTCTTGAATAAGAATGAAACGACACTTCGTATTTGCTCAATGAAAATATAAAGAATTACTTGATCAATGCGGAGGATGATGGAACGTCGGTCCTTGGAATTATAAATAATAGTCGTTATTGATTTAGGAACAGGTTACAGACGTGGTTTCCTTGTGTACCGAAGTCAGTGGTGTCGTTACAAACATGCAAATGGCTCAGCTGCTTCAGGTAGTTATAACTTCATCGTGGTGCTTTTTCTAGAATTTACCTACAGTTCACTTTTCTCGTCAGATCGTGATTTATTTTTAGGTTTTGGCCGTATTGTCGAACATAGTCGACGATGGAAATCTTAGAGTCGAGTTGGTGCAGATGGCTGCCGGGCCAGCTATTGAATATGTTCATAGTGTGGAATGGTACTTTGTTCTTTGCACTTTTTACATTTCTAGACAATCTTGTTGACGATCTTAGTGTTTGACTTTATTTTTCTTTTAGGTCACTAGAGAGCGTATCATCCTTTATTTCTTTTAATTCCCTTGACGTTGCTCCACCAAGTGATTTTCGTTCATCATCCATTGTTAACCGAACTGAGGTATCTTTAGAGCAGTATTCGATAACTTTGAAATTTGTTTTGAATTTTGAATCCAATATATAAGTTGGATTTAAAACGAAGGTCTACACGTACAGTTTATGTTCTTCTCTAGTGAAATGTGGCATTTCTTTTCGTATTTGGTTGGTGATTGCTCATTAGGATTTTTCTCCCTTGTGAGCGCATACATTATATATTCATGTATATGTGTATATACACATATATACGCACACATTTATGATATCATTTTCCACTTGCAAGTATATGTGTTGCTGGCTAGTTTTGTTCTAATTCCAGCTTCGCCAAGCTCTGACTTGTTTACAAGGAGTGCTACAGCAAGTGAATAGCTCCAGTCCGCTTGCTTCGATGCTGGTCCCGATCATTCCCTCCTTTTTCAAATTAACCAGGTTGTGAATAACTGGTGTTTTACTACCTTATCTATATGTGTATAATTACATTTATATGACCAGTGTGCAACATAGTTTTTGCTAATTTTAGGTGTTTGATGGAGCTGCATCTCGATCATGCGAACGCTATGCTTTATCCGTTATTTCGCGACAACATCACTAAAATCGTCGCTTCTGAGAGGCAACAAATCTACTGTACGTCGTGTTATTTTTCGTTTTTTGTCACTACTAAACAGCAGTTTGAACAAGTGAATGCCATGTATTACCTTCCAATATTCAATTTCGTTCCTTTTTCTCCCATCCTGTCCGATTCTTCTTTATCCTTTGTATGCATATTTGTAGTGGTTTCTCATTTTATACGTTACATAAGGTGCGTGTGGCGTAGTGCTCGGAGGTTCCTTTCAGTACACTTGGGATCGATTCACGCTCCCATAGCCCGCCAATCCCTCCATCCCTCCGAGGTCGGTAGGCACTAGTCTTGTCTGCGAGGATAGCAGCAATACCTGCAAACGGTGGTTGTTGAAGTCGAATGCGTGGTGCATCCCTCAGGAATTGATCAATGACGCGAGCTTTATGCATTATCCTTTATACAACGCATTATTGGCTCCCTTAAAATATAATCACTGAGGTGACGTTGCGAAATATTTGCGAAGCTTTACGGCCAACAGATTCCTAATCTCCTTGTTTATTCAAAATTGTTTGTTAACTCAATAATGTTCTTTGTAAGTTTCGATGGTATACTGTCTGTGCTTTTTGTAACCATATTTTTGAACGTATTTATAAGTTGTATTATATCTGGAAAAGTGATATTGTCGCCCAGACGAGTATTTCTGCTTTTGATTGTTTGAGCTTTCCTTCTCGATTTAATATATTGACTTAATTTGATCTCTGGACGTTATATTTGCAAAGTGTTATTCTTCCATATACGACTTCCTAAGTTGATTATCTTAGGTTCCATTGGTGAGAACGTTGAAGTGATCGGAGGAAGTACCACTGTAGGTGAGATGGATCCAGTGAGTATTGAGCGGCAGCATATTCACGACTTAAATGAACAGGCGTAAGTAGTTTCTCTTTTTTTCTAGCAATTTCTTTGGTTTGAACTATACAATGGCATCTGTGATTTTTAATCGCCGACGTATTCTGGAACCTCGAGTTCCTTCTCTCAGTTGAATGTTATGAGGTGCCAACTGCTTTACCCTCTAAGTAACACATTTGACAACGCTGGTTGACCTTTCATCTTGCTTACCTAGCGTTCAGGTTTCCGATGCCTACGGTAAGACAAGGAGAGTTGCAAAGTTGAAAAGGTGAGTAAGGTGTTGGGTATTCTTTTTTTGTCCGCTTCACTACATCCATGATATTCTTGGAACCTTCCAGCCCACTCCCTTCTTCATGCTCAGCTGTGGAACCATATCCATCGTCATGTTCACGTCTCGAATTAAGGTACACATGGCTGAAGCAAGCGCTCTCAAAATCGGGAAACTGTTGTTCTGCCTGTCTAATTATTGATGTTACAAGAACAATATGCAAATGTGTATACAACAGCCATGGAAATTCAATTCCATGTTAACCTACTCTGGTTTTCCCGTTGGTTGTTTTTAGTCTACTGTTCTGTCAATTCTGCTGAGAGTATGTAGACCGAGAAGATGGCAGTGAGCATGCAGATTTGGGAGTAGTTACCAGTATCGCCTACGTCTTATTCGTGAAACAAGTGGGTTCTGCTAGTACTTAATGTTCTGAGAAAGTCTCATACGGAGAGATTTTATGCGAGAAGCTGAGTGAGTGTGCTATTGAGAACTGGTAATCGATTTTCCAGATTTTGGGGTCTGATCTTTTCCGCAGCTGCTTCTGCACAATTCATCACAAAGGAAACACCATTTTAGAGTTTAGAAGGGATATCTGATTTGAATTCGTGTAGTTATCGCTGCAAATGAAGTTGAACTGGAACTTGTTGACAATTTTCTGCACAACCCTTCTTGATCCATTGACTATTCCATTACATGTTAAATCTTACTTCGATACTTGAATGGCCCGTCCTCACTGGTTGTGCCCTGGCATATTCTCCATTTATCGGAGTTGTGCATGTTTAGCTATTGTGGTTCCCTGGAATCTCGAGGTCAGCGTGGTAAAAGTTTGACCAACGTCGTCATCACCACAGGCAGTCGCCTACCTTTGTGATCAGAGGGAGATTTACCGCCATGCGACTAGTTTCATACCAGGACGGTGGTGGATCCCGGTATTGCTTTGCTCTTAGCTGGGCTTCCTAGTGAAAATGCCGGACTCGCCAGCTTGGGAGACCTTGTCAGGGGGATGAATCTCGCCGTTGTACGTCGCAGTCCTACACCTAGGCACACCTCCCAGTCTTGATGAGGTGGAAAGCCGTTGGGAGGCGTGTCTGTTCTTGGTCTTGTTATGGACGAATTCTCAATGGCCGTCACATGTGCTTTTCCAAACCTTTCCAGCTTCAGACACTACTGACACTTTACGCCTCTCAAGTTCCTTTATCTCTTCTCTGCAGAGTTTTTCAAAAAATTGATGTCTACCGCTTGCATAAATCCTTGACATACCAACAGGATTGTATCTGGAGACAGAAAGCTCTTGTTGCACTTAAGGTTCTCGTGTTATTTTCGTCGTAATGTGTTTCTATAGTTGGACTTAAGATATACATAGGTCAAAACTTACGATGGTTTTTTAAATATTGGTTTCCTGTGCACTGCTTTTTCTTTTCTATGAAGGAGGACTCTAGTCCGACGGAGTTGATAGTCTCATACCATAAACTTTTTGCAAAGGTTTGCAACAACAAAGGCATAGATAACTCAGAGGAAACTTTCGATTTACTGTGATATCGCGTATCTTGTTATGGTTCTCTCTTTTAGAAAACTTATAGTCAGATTCAAAGCGTACAACTCCACGAATCCAGTGTTACAGAGGATTACTTCTTGTCATTATGATGAACTAAGGCAGCCACAGACTTGTTTCGACAAAACTCTTTAAGTTGATGTATTTATTTATGTGACCTTATAAACTGATCTTCTTAAGCTGACGCGAGGTTGGTACAAATCTTCGTTGTCTTTGTCGTTGTTTTTGATGTTATTGATCGATGGCTGACGTTTCGGCGACTTTGCCTTCCTCAGAGCCGTGATGTTACGTGCGGAACTCTTTAAGTTCCTGTACCTCTCATAACGTTGAAGTCATCAAATATAACGTTGCTAAAAGTATGTGGGGATCTCTTTGAACTTCGTTAGACCCGTACACCATGTTTCCACCTCTTTTGTCGTGGCTTCATTTTAGATAGTAGACGACGAAAATCGTCAAATCCGGTATTGATCTACGTTTCTTGAGCTGTGAACGTTTGATTCGGGTCATCAGCTATTGAACGAAATCGTATTCATGACCAAGCTCATATTGGCGAGGACATCATTGCTGTCGGGTCCTTTGACATCGCATACTTTTGGGAAGAATTTTGCTCCTGTGTCACTGACGATGTTTGAGGGGCAATGTCTTCTTAAGTGGACCGGCCCGATGACGTACGTTACTACTACTAACCTACATTATTAAGTCTACAGGGAAAGATTCAATTGCTAATTTGCGCATGTCGAATTGCTGTAGTTCTTTCTCTAAAAGAATTTAGACAGTTTTAAATGGCTATGGTGTTTCAGCAGCTTCTCGTATTCATCGCACCCAGCGTTGCCATATTGGGTGCTGCTTTTGTGTCTTGCTAATGAGATCGTATATATTTTCTGTTCTGACGCTTTCACATGTGGAGAATATTCCGAGATCTGGCGTGAGGGTTGGACGAAATCACAGCCCTCCCCGGATTGGGTGGGTAGTTTATTTCTCGCAGGCGCGTCCTAGCCACCCCTCATATACTTCATTCTTTATTTATTGCAAGTTTTTTTCGAATGGATGTGTATAACACAGTCGGCGTATACTCTACACAGGCTTAGCGATAGTTTTATTTCCATCCGGAAAAGCGGAAAAGGGAGACGATTCACCGAATCCTTCTGCATTTTAGGACATGTACAAGGTTTTTCGATCAGCTTTTAACCGGCATCCGTCACCTGCGTGCGTGCCAGGTAGCACGAAAAATAGTCGGGTGTGTTTCTCTCAGAGCAAAAAATCACTGGCTATTACTTTTATTCTCGTTGATCATCGAGCAGATTTGGCGCGTACTTGTAAAGTTTCCTTTCATCTTCGTCGCGCGCCAGAGCTGTTCAGTAGATAAATCAATATGCTCGGCTGATCAAATGGAAATGGATAGCGTTAGATTTTCTTTGCGAGGCCTTTTGTTCTTAGTGTTCAACGAAGTGCCTGTTTACAAGTAGCTCGTAGAGGTTTTCTGTGGGTGTTCAGTACGTATTATATTCGCTTGTGTGGTTGGCCAGCGTTTTAGACCTGTTTGTGGCAGGCGGTCTCTGGCCACATCACTCACGTGCTTTGGCGAAATCGACGAGAAGATTGGGTGTGATTGGTGGGGGGATATTCAGGTCCGTACATCTAGATTCCTGTGTATATTATTGCCTTTTCCGTACAGAAGATATATGATGGTTGTTCAGCATGCAAAGGATTCGTGTGGTCATCTATATTGCACCTTAATTTAAAAATAGACTTTACCACAAGAATCCTCGAAGCATTTGCCTTGTATTCTCACTGTATATAAGTGAACACAAGTCATACAGTGTAAACCCTGTTTTTATTTGAAGTATGGAAGTATCGCTGAGTTCGGTTCTATTTTTGATACTTGTTCTCAGACCATCTGCCACTGTACATTAACATTCTTGATTGCAAACAATCATTATTTAGCTGTTTTTAGCCTCACAATCATCTCGTTATTTGTGAGCAAATTCCCTAGTGTTGCCTATCCAATGGAACAAATGCCAAATCTCTTGCACAGCATTGTGACAAATCTCCCATCCATTCCTGAATTCAGGATTCGTTCTTGGATCAAAAAAGGCTGGTTCGTGCTAAAGCCGTTAGAACAGCATGTATAGTAATGAGGTTTCTTTTCTTTAGGAAATCGATAGTGTGTTGTTGTCCTACAGAATACTGGTCTCTTTTAAAAGACTTTTTTGCGTCAGTTGTTGGTTTTATGCAAACTCTGCTGCAGAGAATGTGGGATGAGGTTTATAAGATAGATCACGGTGAGTTCACACTTCTAAATGAGAATTATTTATCGTTTTAAGAGCGGAGGTATGGTTTTCAGTGCGTCCTTTGTCTAAAAATATATAGATTATTTCAGATTCTGAACTATCTGAGGAACAATTGTTCTTCGAGCACTTAACGTGTGTCATTTCTCGCGATTACATCGGTTTTCTACGCGCATGCTATCTTGCGAATGACGGTGGGAGATTAATGTTTCTCTTTTGTTCCCTGTGAAATGTTCTTTACAATGATTTATGAAATTCCTTAAGGTGATGATAGGAAGTCTCGTTCCATGTCGCCACTTGGCGAGTGGTTGTTCGACAGTAACGTCGGGTTATCTTCTGTTATCATGACGACGTTCGCTTGCCTTACGTTTCGCGACTCAATGCTTGCTCTTAAAGCTGTCAGCCTTTGTACAGCACTGTCAGAGAAGGTGAGCTTTTCAACATTAAGGTTATTGTGCTGATCATTTAGCTATGATTTAGTTGGTGGATTGTTACGACGATGAAGTTGGTGTACATATGCTAGTATGTTCTATCCGGTCACTGCAAGTACATGGAGCAGATGAGATTGCTGGCACTCCACTAATTGGACTGGTGTTTCATATTTACTTCGCTTTTGTTAGTAATTTTCAAAAATTTGTCTTTGATGCTAAAGTGTAGTTTACGACGTTGTCGCCCTTTTACAGCGTCCCTTTTCGGAATCACTTCCTCAAGTTCTCTTGCAAGTTCCGGACGCAGATGCCGAAAGTGTGGCGAATTTCGATAGCAAGGTAATCCATTTTGCACTTACACAAGTCTGACTTTTCATCGAAGTATCCGATTTTCTAAGTGAAATCTTCCATCTGGAACTGCACATTTGGTCACACTGCTGAGCTGCATAGAAATTTTTTTAACGGTTTAAGATCCGAGCAATGATATCTGGTGAACAACTTGTTTTGGAAAAGAAGAAGAAAGAGATGACCCGTAAGCTTCTGAAAGGCGTAATTTCGGTACGTTTATTAGAGTGTGTAACATTTCCTACAATATCAGCTTACAACAACAATTAAACTCTTCGACTCCGACTAGAGAGATACGAGATAGTAGATACTATTGTTATCAAAACACGACGGATCTCACTCATGTGAGAGATCCCAATAGTCGGTTAGTCGCGAGGCTACGTGGCGCGTCCCAAGATGGAGGATAGGGGGTTAATCGCGCACCGAAAGCGACTTTGGTCCTCTGAGGTGTAGGTGGGTCCAAGCGATAGACTCCTTGTTCAGAGTCCAGCAAGCTATACGTGTGTATCAAAAAGCCAACAACAGTAAAAGAAACGGACCTCATCCCCTGACCCCGAAAGAGCCCCCAATTTCGCAGCATTGGTTAGGACGAGTACGGAGAGGCCGCTAAGATCTCAAGACCAATGGAAGCTGCCTGGACTGAAAAGAACTAAGGTGACGATCTGTACCTACAATGCACGTACACTTGCATCCGAGTCCTCGATAGAAGACTTGCTCATGCAAGCAAGAATGATAAAGTACCACGTCATCGGCCTGGCCGAGTCGAGGAGACACCAGCCTTTCAACGCCGTCTATGACACCGGAGAAGAACTATTCCTCGTAACGTGCGACAATAGAGGAGTCGGAGGCGTTTTCGTGAACACGAGTTTGCTCATGAAAACTGATTCGTTCCAATAATTAACAGCCAGAATTGGACGTTTACGTTTAAAAAGGTGTTCAATTTCGCCCTTGACAATCTTCGTCGTTTGCGCGCCAACATCAAACTATGACGAAGAAGAAGTCGTAGCGTTCTATACGGACTTGGAAAAGTTTTACAGAGAAGACCACACACTCTTCATGGTCATCATTGGAGATTTTAACGCCAAGATTAGACCAAGACGAACGTCTGATGAACATCACATTGGGACCCACGAATTAGAATGGAACGAACAGGTTGAGCGGCTCCCTGAGTTTATCATAACGACCAAGACCATCCATGATAACTCGCAATTCCGAAAGCCTCACCCTCATCGTTGAACGAGGGATTCTCCCAATGGAGAGTACCATAACGGAATCGATCACATCATAGTAAGCATAAGTTTTTGCCTAAACTATGTTACTGTTATGCAAAATTCTACACAAGACCAGACCATCGCCTCTTTCGTACAAGATTCTATTTCTCTCAGAAAGGAGAAAATTCGGCTAAATTCAAAAACCGAAGTCCCAGAACAACCATAAACTGGGACTTATTCAATTCATTGGTCGGCTGTTAAGAAAATGCGGTTGTCGATAACATCCACGAAGAATACGATCGGCCCATTGAGTATCTTCACATTAGCGCTATGAAAGCTGGGAGTTTGAAAGTCACCAAGAGACGTTTGTCTCCAGAAACACTCGAGCTGATACGCCAGCGTTGAATCGCATGACCTGTGCGCAACGCGAACTAACCCCCGAACATGCAAGACAATGCAGACAGGCGATAAGAGAAGATCTTAAAGAGAGAAGAGCACTAGTATTGATGAAAGCTGCAGAGGTTGGGAAAAGCATTCGCAAAGCCCACCGATACTTCGTGGAGACAAGACCAAGATGACTGTACTCCGACACCCAGAAGGAACAGTTACAGCGTCCAGAATGCCAATAGAGAAAACCATTCACGATCTTTACTCAGTTCTCTTCGGTAGGCACGTCCATCTTCCGTCATATGAAATAAAGGAGGATGGATATGTTATACCACCTGTTCTCCTTTTTGAAATCCGACATGCCATTTCGTCGGTGAAAAATCGAACAACAAAAAGTCCGGAGAGGATAAGATCAGAACACTTAAGGAACATTCCGCTAGTCCTCGTAAACACACTGGCTCGGCTCTTCATATGTTACCTGTCTGAATGCAAGGTCTCTACTAACTGGAAGACGAACAAGACCGTGTTATTGTTCGGGAAGGGTGACCTACACGATATTGGGAACCATCGCCAATTCTGCCTACTGTCTGTCGTGTACAAGCTTTTCACTCGAGGAATCCTAAACAGGATTGACAGAACACTGTGAGCAAGCAGGGTTTCGAAATAGATATAGTAGGATTGACCACACCCACACGATATCAAAAGTCAATGAATTATCGCGAGAATACAAAAGAAGGCTCTGTCTCACTTTCATCGATTTAAAGAAGTCCTTTGATTCATTTGAGATATGAAGCATTCTTGGAAGCCCTTGATAGTCATGGAGTCCGTACTCAGTACGTGAAGATTCTTCGTGAGCTGTTCAAAAATTGCACAAACAAAATATCACCATTCTACAACGATATTAACATTGTCGTCAAAAGAGCGGCTGGGCAAAGCGACACTACCTCGCCAAATTTATTAGCTGTAAAAATCGATGGTCGGCAGTTACACCATCTTCACCTTGCTGATGACATCGTGCTTATAACACCAACGTTTAGCCAAGCGGAACGTGTTCTTGACGACTTTGATAAAGACTGTGGAAAGATTGGACTTCGACTAAATCTCACAAAAACGATGTTAATGAAGAACGGCTTGGTTTAGTATCCTACATTCACGCTCAAAGGAACGAATATCTCCGAATGCTCCAGTTATATCTACCTAGGTCAGAAAATCAATATGTGAACGACCTAGCTCCACAGTTCAGCAGAAGAAAACCAACGGCATGGGGAGCTTTCAAGAGCATCTAGGATGGCTTGAAGAGAGCAAAGAAAACCCTCCTCCGTGTCCACCTTTTCGACTCAACGGTATTTCCAGTCCTAACGTTTGCGTAAGAAACTTGGTCGGCGTGTAAGCAGGACGAAAGGTCGCTCACCTTTATCGAAGGCGCAGTCGAAAGGACGATACTGAGAGTATTCCGTTTCACACAAGTAAGGGATGGGATCCGAAGCTCCGATATGCGTCAACGATCGAAAATCAAAGGTGTGGTTCTGTACACTAAACAGTCGAAGATAAGGTGGGCCGGACACGTAACGCGTATGAATGACAACCGATGGACAAGAGCCGTTAGTGACTGGATTCCTCGGGATGTGAAACGTCCTGCAGGAACACCACCGACTCTGTGGTCATCGTTCTTCTTGAGATGTGTCGAAGAAAGATATGATGCTCGACGAGTCCCTAGAGCGAGCAGAGCCCACTGGGCTACTCTTCCATGAGACAGGAAAAAAAGGAAGATTTACTGGTGCCCTCTTGAGTCACTCGAAGATCAACGGGGCCACAGGTGATACCATATCGATGCTGAGATATTTGCAAAACTTGGACCTTCGGCTGGATCGAGCTGCGATTACCCTTTCCGGGGGCTCGCTTATTACAAGTTGCTTCGCGAAGGCCCTTGATCTGCGTTTCACCCAGCTTATGGTAACATTTCCTACTGTTTTTCATTACATTCAGGTACTTCCATTTTTTAGCTTACCGTCAGCGAACAACACAAGAAACCAGTTTATCTTCGCCCTCTTCCACCTATCGAGAAAAGACGTCCTATAGTAAATGAACCCCATGATTTTGAAGACCTTGCTGTGTTTTTCGCCGAAGGGCGAGAGTAATTTAATGTCTTCCTCTGGTTTTTTCATATTTGCCAATCCTTTGTATCTGCTACGATTCCGTTTTTTGTCTGAACTGCATTTCGTTGCAACATTTTTAATATTCTTCCTCTTATTTGCAATGGCTTCACCTTTGCGAAAAACACCATGTTCGGATGAGTGGCTACACTTTTGCGTATTTCACGGCTTTTCATCACCCTTAACTCCTGCATTGATTCCATCCCACTTTTTTTCGTTATTTCTTCACCGATTTCGTACAATTTTTGAAGTGCTCGACTTCGTTCATATCCTCAGCAGCACTCGAAGATGAGCACTATTTGCGAATGCAGTCGCTTATGGGAATTTATGTTTAGCCAAGCAGAGAATGGAGCATGTTGTTGCAAGTTTTCTTTACGGTCATTTTGCATGTTCAGACATTCATTGGAATATGTCTGTAATTTATGCGCTGCAATCATCTATAGCTTGGCAGGTCCGTCTAGTTTTTGTTTCGTATACAGGTGGCTTCAGTTGCCCATGAAGCTGTCTCGTTGTTCCCGGGCCCAATTTCGGAATACAGCTCAACACATACTTTACATATGCCGTCGTTTTTCGAAAAATCTCTCGCGGTGTTTTTAGCTCTTGCTGTGATCTTGCATCGTCTCGAATTTGAGGAAATGCTGAGATTATTGAGCTGAGTTTGCGTTTGCACTCATGTACACCGTGAGTTCGGTAGCTTTAAAAATTTTTTCTCTTTTC